>JAJMIF010000251.1:0-14471 GCA_030583505.1 Sugiyamaella castrensis
GTTGTTCAGGTTGTTTAGGCTGTTCAGGTTGTTTAGGCTGTTCAGGTTGTTTAGGCTGTTCAGGTTGTTCAGGTTGTTCAGGTTGTTCAGGTTGTTCAGGTTGTTCAGGTTGTTCAGGTTGTTCAGGTTGTTCAGGTTGTTCAGGTTGTTCAGGTTGTTCAGGTTGTTCAGGTTGTTCAGGTTGTTCAGGTTGTTCAGGTTGTTCAGGTTGTTCAGGTTGTTCAGGTTGCTCAGGTAGCTCAGGTTGTTCAGGTTGCTTAGGTTGCTGAAACTGCTCAACGAGTTCAGACTGAAGATGCTCATCACTTTTTACTGGAACCTCAACAAGCTCACCCGCCTTAATCGGTTTATTTGATTCAGTTGATTCAGTTGATTCAGTTGATTCAGTTGATTCAGTTGATTCAGTTGATTCAGTTGATTCAGTTGGCTCAGTCGGTCCAGTTGACTCATGTAACTCATTTAGCTCAGTTGGTTTAGTTGACTCAGCTGACTCGGTTTGTTCGACTTCTTCGACAGGCTTAGGATGACCAAGCCATTCACGCTGTGCGTGCCTTTCATTCTCAGACCTCTCACCTTGTCTGGGCCGTTCTCGTTCAATTTCAGAGAGAGGTTCAGGCGACTCCGTAAATTCAAGTGTAGCAGGAGATGGAACTCCAGCTGGCACCTCCCAAACATGATCAATGACCGTAGTCCATTCACTTTTAGCACTTGCCGGCAAGCGACGTCCCTTAGGTCCCTTTGCTCGAGATCGTCGTATACCATTAGAAGCGACAGTAGAACCAAGAGATTCTCCAATATTACCGGAACTATCCTTTGATTCATTTCTTTCTTCATCATCATCACCCTCTGACTTTTTTTCAGTGGGTCTAGGAAATCCCCTAGGAGGTGGAGGTCCCCTGGCAATCATATTATCCAGATCTTTAAATAGAGAAGCCCGTAAGGCACCTATCTTCGAATTAACAGGTGGTTTCAGCTTTGGTTTCGATGCTACAGCCGCTGCTTCCTCAGCGGTAGCCGCCATAAATGTAGCAGCAATTTTAGAAGATGGTCGGGCAGGCACAACAGATTTAGGCTTTGGAGGTACCTGAGGAGTCCCACTACTCGCATCGACATTCCGTTGAGGGCGATGATTAGGCCGCTGAGGGATAATAGGTTTTGGATGATGCTCAGGTGAGTTAAGGTCCCTAACATCAATCTCAGTGGATGATTTTTTGGAATCCTTAGAAGAGTCTTTTAATTCGATATTAGCCAAATCAGCAATTGACTCCGGACTGGTTTTCAATTCGGTGGTGGGCACTTGACCGTCTTTCGCCTCCTGACCGGATTCTGATTCAACATTAGCATCCTGAGTTGATTTCAATTTGCTAGGTCTAGCAGGAATCGATGGGATGGGAGAAGATGGGCTGATAATGGGTTCCGAAGTAAATTTTGGGTGACGAGGAATGCTTGGGATCTTAGGAATAGTAATAGATTCTGGTTCCGAAGGTAGGACTGAAGTATCATCATCAATACCAGCCTGCACTTCTCGCTTTTCTGAACTATCTGAAACAGAAAATGAAGGAGGTAGCTCCGCAGCTTCATTTGAAATTGTTGATTCGGCAGGTTTTTCTGTCGTATTTTCAGTGGATATTACTACTGAAGGTTCAGAAGTTGATAGTAATTCTGACTCAGATTCATTTACAATAGATAGATTATTATGATCGGATTTCAATAACTCATTAGAAGATTCATCCTGTTGTATAGGAACTGACTCCTCAACTTCAATCTTCTCCTCATCCTCTTCAGTTAATCTCTTCTTACAGTTATCACCATCTGTAGAAATTGACCGATAATTGGCCTCTACTTCGGGAGCAGGAGAAGACTTCTTTTCATGTTCAGCTTTTATTTGATCAACAGATAAATGTTCAGGGGTTAATGATGATGAATCCTTATATCGATCTTCGTCTTCATCTGCGGCAACAGTCTCAGGGGATTCTTTCACTACAATAGTTTGCTCACTAGTTGGTTCTTGTTCTGTCTTAGCAACAGAGCGTGATTCTTCAGCATCTAATGGTGTTTTGGCCGATTCTCCAGTAATCTGATTCACTTCGAATTTACTCTCAAAGTCAAATTGATCAGCAGAAGAAGTGTGAGACTCAGCATTTACTACGGCAACAGGCTCAACTGATTCTTTCGCTACAATAGTTGGCTCAACAGTTGACTCAATGTTTGGTTCTTGCTCCGTCTCCGTAATGGAGGATGATTTAACAATTGTAGTATCTAGTGGTATTTTGGCAGACTCCACGAACTTATTATTACTATCAGACCCTTCAAATTGATCAGCAGCCGCAGTACGAGACTTAGGATTTCCTCTAGAAACAGGTCTTTGTGGTATAGCTGGAGTTGATAAAGTAGGAGCCACCACAGCAGGAGATGCTGGCGATGACACTGCGGCTTCAGGAGATGACGATCTAGTCTTTGTAGCAGGTCTACGAGGAACTTCAGGAAGAAGACCACTACTACTTATGGAGACAGAAGGACTAGGACTAGGCGAGCCATGTTTTCCTGGTCTACGAGGGATTTGAGGAATACTATCTGGAGACTAAATGTTAGTTGGTATAACCACAAGAATTCTGAGAGAGATTCTGAGAGATTCTGAGAGGTTTTGAGAGGTTCTGAGATAGTGTCCTACCTCTGCGCTACCCTGCTCCTGTACTTGACTCAGGCGCAAACTCCATAGCTCTCGAAGCAGCCCAACAGAGACCATATCTTTTGGCTCCGGAGGAATAGCCTGAAGTAAACGCAAGCAAACGAAAGCAGATAGAAACCTAGTCAGTGTAACTGAGATTCTGAAGGAAAAACAGACCAAATGATTTCCATCGGCGCTAGACAGATTCAGCTAACTAATTGCATGGCTCTCTAAACGACGGATGAGGTTTACTATCTTCAAGGAGACACTTACCGGAGATGCTCCTTTGACTGGCCGAGCAGGTATAACTGGTATATCTGGTGAATCAGACATATTGGAAAATATATGCAATTGTCTCTTACAGATGAAAAATATCCCAGAAAGAAGATTATAGCAACGCTACTCCAATTGATATCAACAGATATAAGATACAATTCGAGTTTCATAATTGTTGGCCGGTCCGAACTTTATATGTGCGTCATCATGTGCCGCAATCTGAGACGCACTCCTACAAGGGAAGGGTTGGGTCAAAATATATTCTTCAAAAGGAGAGAACATTCCATTTATCCAACATACGATTTATAAGGATAAGTTACATAGCTGCATGAACCCCTGAAACTGCCTGAAGCGGACAATGGCTGGTCTGGGCCATCCAGCCGCCAGGGCAGACGAGACGAGGGCTATAATCTTGAGAAAAGCGAAATACTATATATAACATAATATAATTTACAGAATTAAAATACAAACTAACAAATTGTCCAAAAAATGTCAGAATTCTAAAGTTTGGCTACTACTCCTAATTTAAGAGCTGCCTTTTTACATATACCAAGAACTCTCGGACCAGTGGCTGGTGTGATTCCATGACGAAATGCTCGGTTCCGACCACGGGCTATATCCTCAGAATACTTATAAAGTTCTGATTCTGGGCTGATATTACCTTCATGATCCAATTGAGGTATCCAATTTTCAGAAAGAGTAAAAAGAATCTTATGCTGATTGTTACTGTCATTCACTTTACGCTCTAAAATACCTATTTGTTCAAAATGCTGGAAAGCAACTTTGAGCATTTCCTTATTCACAGCTTCATAGAATATCATAATACCTTCATGATATAAGGATTTAGCAAGAGTTTGAGCCATATTGTAAAACGAATTTACCGGAACACCTCTATCAGCAGCAGCGCGCCTGTCAAATGCCAATATAAATAATGCAACAGAAGCAGCCCAATATCCATCAAGAAATGGCCACAATAAATAACAATAAAAATCAAAAATTTCCGTAGCACTAGAGCTATTAATTTCAATAGTGGACATTTCAATTTCATCATCGTGATCCACATAAGTTAGGATCTGTTGCTTTTTTAAATGTCCTAAGGTATCAATAAAACTTTTATAACGTCCAAGTCCATGAGGTTTAAAAACAAATTCACCAGCTAATAAAATAGATAAAAATTGAACGTTTTCACGAACTCTAGATTTTGATACCTTGACATGATTACCAGAATGCCGACGTTCAATAAATATAGCTACAGAAACAATGGATTCAGAGATAAATAAATGGATAACTTGATTACGATAATAACTTAGCTTATAACGATCTTTGGGACGATAGATCTCTTCCAATAAACCTTTGTCTTCAACACTAACCAGATCAGATCCTAATACTTTTAATGCATTAAGAATTACTGCTCGAGGGTTTTTAAATTGTGGATGCTTTCCATTAGTAGATAAAGTTCCTATTCTACCACCTGCTTCATCAACTCTATTAATAAGCCACTCAAATCTACGAATCAACTGATTCATACCAAGACCTCGATCTCTATCAGAAGATGTTAATAAAACAGTACCTACAAGAGCAGTAGGCATAACAACCGAAACTTCGTTAATATCAGCTAAAACTCTATATCCAAGAGTATGTAATAATTTCTTATGAATATTAGCTTCAAGAGGATTTGGAAGAGGGAAGCTTATATCTCTTACTGTTTGATCAGAACTTAATTGATCAATAATCCAACCTTTTAATGACCACGGATCATGGAATCTAATATCTATACGACCCATTCGAAGAGAAACAATTTTTCGTGAATCAAGAAAACTCATTAAAGATTCCTGGATTTTCTCTTTACCGAGTAATTCTGAAGCATAAGAATCAGCTTCAACCACTTTATCATACTGTGTAGAAACTGGAGCAATCCAACAATCTTCAACAGCGCCACTTAAAATAGCATCCAAAATATATTTCAGAATTCCAAATTTTGGTGGTAATAATTTCCCAGAACGAGAACGTGTACCTTCAATAAAACATTCTAAATTATAGCCTTTCTTCAAAACAGTTTCTATAAATGATTGGATAACTCCTTGATAAAGATAGTCTTGAGACCAGTTACCACGACGTATATACATAGCACCAACTTGTTTTAAGAAATAACCAAGAATCGGAATATTTAAATTTTCACCAGCAACAACAACTGGCAAAGAAATTCCCATTCGAAAACAAACAAAATGAATAGCCATATAATCAATATGAGATTTATGACAAGGCAAAAAAATTACACTTTGATGCTTTGATTCTAATTGTTTGACTTTGTTCTTTATAGTATTAATTTCCTCAGCATTGACATGAACTCCTTGATGATAACAACGAGAAAAGATCTGTGCCACAATGTAATACATCAACCTTAATACTCCTTTATGATCATAAGTTGCCATTGCTCCTTTTGTAAGTTGTTCAGCAACCTGAGATATCCAATTCTCTAATTCACGTCTTCTCTCTACTCTCCCCTGATCAGTGAAAGTCCAAGATTTTTCCTGTTCCATTCTACTATCTACCAACTTATTGATTCTATTTTTCAGAATAGTATTATCAAGAGTTTCCGATAGAAAGACCTTTTCTGATAGTTCAGAATAATAAAGCTTCTGACCAACATAATTATCATAACTCCTCCATGAAGAACCTAAAACATGTTGTGAAATGTTCTGTATGAACCCGATAGGGTCCTCACGGAATTTTTTCATATCTTTAACTAGATTTAATTCTTCATCATTATTATTTTCATCAAGAAGGTCCAAGTCATCTTGAGGATCAACACTCATGATGATATTAAATCCGAATTAAAATGAGCGCTCAAAATTGTCTAGTTGTTAGACGTATGCTGAATCGCCAGGACTCGAGATTGGTTTGGATCGAAACTCGCGGTATCGAAACTCACGGTATGTGGGTCTAAGAGACAATATAAGAAGACGAATGTGGAAATTGGTGCCTATCCATAACAACTGTATATTATCACCAACTCACTTACCCAAATGATTTTATAAACACCGTCCAATTCTGTCAGAAGTTGTCAAGTTGATCAACCTCAATGAGAAGTTCAATAAAGTGATGAACTTCGTCCAAGTTTTGGAACTTGATAGGAAGAAGTTAAAATTTAAGCCTGCCTCCGTAGTATTTAAACTATGTCCCACAGTCCCACCAATGTATAAAGTGGGCGGAGAGAAGTGTCGTAAATTATACGGTGTGAATTGAGGTAGCGAGATGCGAACGTTAGTGGTAAGAACCCTAAACGGTTTGTGGGGCATTCGGCCGGCAGTTATTATTACCGTCAGGCAGTTAGTTACCTCGGGATAATAGCAATCAGTGAACAGCAGAACTGGAGCCAATTAGTAACAACAACATTAGTGAGTAGAACTAACTTATAAGTCTTTAAGACACCTATCAATTCTGTAACCTCAGTTGGTTCTTGTTTTTTTTCTTCGTGCTTTAAGGTTACCCCAGAATTACTAATTAGGAACGTGAAAAGCGGGGGGGGGAGGAGGAGCGGAGGCGGTTCACGGATATCCTTTTTCTAGACGTACCATGTATAATATACTTAGGCAGCTAGCTACATTTAAACGGACTGAAGTTCGTTGACCGTGGTTAGCAGGTTTTATCCAAGCTAGCGCGAGCACTTTCGTCGTATGGTGTTTTTTTTTTTTTTGTTGGGTTTGTCTCAATGACTCGTCGTTGGGACAGTAAACTCGGTATGAAGTTCTCAACACAGGGAAATGCGGGGTGATGTATAGAAACGAAATTTATACCGGCCAGCCGTGTGTCTACATGGACGCGTCTCGCGCGCGCAGCTTATATGCCCACTCGGCCCAACTGCTCGTCGGTGTCTGACCCACTATTATTATCGACTCTTAATGTCGCCAAATTTTTTTTTTTTTCCTTATTTTTAGTAAATTGGTACCTAGGGATCCGATCCTAGCCACGGCTAAGCAGAGCATTGCTAAGCTTAGCCGGACTGTTGGGCCGTATTACATAGTTCTACATGATTTTCTACAGTGGAGTATTTCATAATGGGGTTGGTGGTTTCCCTACTATAATTTGTCTGCCCAATTAATGTTTTTTTTTTTTGATTTTTTTTTTTTTCCTAATACTAAATTATGTTTATAAAGGTGATTCATTCCATAACTGGGGAGATATAATCCATTACTATATTCGACGAGGAACGTGTAAATCTTCCAGAGGTTCTTCCAAAAGATAAAGGGTCGGTTATTCTATAACAAAAATATTCCGAGAATACATACTGGGAAATCCTGTCATATTTACGAGTGTTCTTGTGGCCCAAGTTGTGGGTTTTCAGCCTTGTCTAACCAATCGCTTCATATTATTTTAAGTTCTGTGTCTGGCTCGTTGCGACATGATCTTAAAGTCGACCGAAACAAGTCATTGAGGTCTGGAGTATTATTGCCCTTGCCGCCGGCCGGTGGTAGTTAGTTGACAGGGGTCAGTCAGCACGGATTCTTATTATCCGTGTGTATCCGCCCTTTATCCGCAGCCAGTCAATAACACGTGATTACACGACGGGTCGCGCGCGCGAGAACCCCATGCACACAAGTAGCGCATAATCGTGTACGGCAGAATACCCTAACCGCTATCAAATAGATCAGATCTTAAGTTTACCCCTGAGGCCATTGTCTAGATGCAATGTTGGGCTTGGGCATACCCTCAGCATAAATTGATGTGTTGTCCACTAAGCACCGTTTCTCCTTTTTCTCCTTTTATTTCCTTGAGAGAAAATGCTAATAGTTCTCAAATCTGGCCGTAGTATCGGCCCAGCATATTCGAGAAGATTATCTTTGTCAGATCTCAAAAATCTTTTTGGCCTGGATTCATAAGTCAGAGAGACAGAAAAAGTATATTCCAATAATCCATGTTGATACTTGTAAAAGAAATGTGTATTTAATAATAATTCAGCTGAGGTTGTATAATTGACTAGTCAGATCCTCCTTTCTAGTCCATGCCACATCGACTTCCACTGTTGACAATCTTTCTCCTTATCCTATTCAGAATATTCACAACTGGATCCTAAGTCTATTATTCTGTTGTACACTATTTCTGAATCAGGTCCGATCATAACATTACTCTCTTTGATATTCCTATGACAAGTACCTGTTTGATGAATTATGTCAAGGAATGCTTTGGATAAACTATTGATGCTCTTCAGGTCCTTATTAGCAAACCCTCGCTGATTAAATAATTTGCTTCTATTTTGATCAACAAACTTACCAAGAGTTTGATAACCTTCAAGATATTCGACGAGCATCCCTGGAGATCTATAATCCTGAGACCATGGAATAGTTCACACTGATATATAGAAATATGGTATGATATTTCCTTGAAGTTCACACAGCATTATTTCCCTGTCTATCAGTTTCACAGCCACTTCTTCTCTTTCTGGATCGTCAAAATCGTCGCTAGGAAACCACTCCTTAACGATGACTTTTTCCAGTACAACACAGCCACAGACTCGGGGGTAATCTTTTTAATCGTTTTGGGTGTTATAATATCGTATTGGTAATCAATGTCACCTTTGGAGCAATACCTCAACAATTCCTCCGACAAGTGTCGTCCTTGACGTTTCCTAACGAACGTTTTAGGATCTGATAGTTTCCTGTTTTTATCATCTTTCCTATCGGGATCTTTTTTGCCTCTTCATCCTTCTCACTTCGATTTTGTTCTCTTCTTTTATCAATCTGTAGTTTCATTTATGTCGCCCAATCTTAACATTACGAAAGATGTCAAACACCAACGTACAGTAAGATACGGCTCTTCACTATTCCATTTTCTCCAATAAATTTTGAAATCCAAATTAGCCCTTTCAGCATCATCCATGAATGCCCAATTGATATAATCAGTTAAGACAAACTTTCTATATGTATGCATTGAAACATATTCAGTCACCTGTTGGCAGATTTTCACCCAATTGGCGTATCCCACATTGACATCTGTTCCTGCAATATGATTCCTAAATTCGTTGAAAGATTCAAGAATATTTGGTCGAATACTTTTGGATTCCATGAACATCAGAACTTTTCGCTTCGTGTCAGATGGAGTTTTATAATAGACACAAAAATCAGCCTTTAGCCTCCCAGGATTGTTATCTGTATCAAAAAAAATATTGGTGTTTTTACCTACCGCAGATAGTATGCCATTACAGATACGTTCGATAGGTTTAATAGAAAATATGGTACAGAGATGTACCCTCGCCTCACTTGTCAAATCATGAGGGGGATATCCAATGTCGAGGAGCCTATTTGTGTGCCGTCCCATGTGGGAGACATTGTCGAAGCTAACTCGAAAGCTGTCAACAAAATTGTCTTGAAACTGAGAGTCTTCAATAACAACCATCTCGCCTGGCGGGGGAAATGTTTCGTTTGTTTGAGAAGAGGTATGCGTCGACTCAATCGGATATGTCTCATTCCAGCTTAGACTCGTTTCATCAGGTTGCATCAAAGGAGTATTAAGGTAATTCAGGGCCAATTGAGTAGTGTTGAGGTTACTCATTTGCAGAAACACAAATAACCAGAGATCAATAACCTTGAATATGAATGGCAATCAAAGATGTTATTACTTAAACTATAAGTATTCTATCAAAGAATGAGATAGTAGTGATTAGAAAAGAAAGTATATGAAAGTATAATGTAAAGAGAAGTAATAATATACCATTATATCACTTCGTGGCCTTCACGTGATGTATATAAGGACTTAATTAATTAATTAATTAATTAATTAATTCCATATCAAATTTAGAAATTCTAATTGCGAATAACCTTTATATATATATATATCTATAAAATTTTCATTAGTTTAAATACTCGTGACCTCCCTCGTTCTCTAGCTCTTACTTTCTCTCTTAGGGCTGTTTGATTGTATTAATCAATTCACTAATTCCTAACTGAGAAGGTAAGTAGATACTAGATTCAGGGTCATTGATATTATTATTGTTTTTATATTTTTCATTGTTAATCTTATTGCTAACTGAGAAGCTACTAATATATTTTATTATAACCTTTACTTAAGCCCCTTTCGTTCGTTAAGTAAATGTCCTGTATCTGATCAATTGCCATGCACCGTCATGAGAGTAGAATAGAACTATGTTAGGCGTTCGTGTCGTTTAAGGCGTTATTTAGTGTAACCTACGTTATAGCAAATTGAGAAGTCTGACTAGGTTTTTACGTTTAATACTAACATGATATTCATTTTTCTATCATTTTATTCATTTTAGCAAATCATATATCATAACATTAAAGCAGAGTGTCTCTTATTTCAGGGTTACTATTAACTAACAGAAAATCGTTTCTAGACTAAGGGATTATAGCATTCTTGACAAATCAAGTAGCCAAGGTCATGAAAAAAATCGATATTCCGGTACTCATTTAAAAATAAATGTAAATATTTAAATATAAAATAAGCTTACTTAAATCACTCTATAATACTATATCTCAAATCGCCAATTTCAATATCAAAAATAACAATAACATTTAATAGAGAATACCGATTGGGCAACCGTTCTCCGTCATTGTCCTATTCCAACGGAAGACTTCATCTGGCTCCCATGAACTAGGTTGCCGCGTAAGCCAACTAAGAGTACATTTGAAAGTCTCACTTGTCTTCGTCCCAGCTGTCAGAGGCAAACTTATTACATCAGGCGAGCCAAGGATAATCCAGCAAAAGCTCGGCAGGTTCGGCTGGGTGCCATTCCAATCTCATCTAATTTTATCCCTGCATTTAACGACGAGGTTCAGTTTGGCGTAGCAACTCCCACTTCTTTACAAACTAAAACGTCGACTGGCGAACACTCTTTGGAAATTGGAATATAGTTTAAGATGGATATAAATTCTCCAACTGATGATGATAAACTTTCTTATACGTCATATTCTGAATGCGAGTGCACAATAATATTAATACGCTTTCTCCTTACCAAATGAATATAGACATGCCATTTAATATTTGCCTAATAACCATCTGATTATTCCGTCCTTACCGTCACACTCAGAAAGCTTTGCTATAAAGCCATTTGCACTTCCATCTACCGCTGATCTCCTGCCAATTTAATCCGCCGAAAGACTTTAAACAGGGTAGGACACATATTATTGGGTTCTCTCTAGGAGCTCAAGTAGCAATGTGTTTTGCAGCCAACTATCCAGAATTAGTGTTATCAGTATTCGCAAGTGGACATAATCCGTTTAAACCTAATATTTGTTTCCATTACTTCCTTATTTAGTTTAGACAGCCAATAGTCTAGAACAGTTAGTACCTAATAGATTAATAAAATATCTTATGGTTAAGTTATGGACACTCAGTTTGTACTACCAAGTTATGTCATGAGTTATTATATCTGATATTCAAACCAGTTGATAGCAGGGAATTGGTTATTGTCGCCTTAAAGCGAGGTATTATACCAAGCAATAATATCTCAGATGATGCTATGGCTTATTGAAAACCATGAGTTTGAAAACCATGAGTAAGAAAAATGACAAGAGCAAAGCTGTTACAAGTGAAGGATATGAGATACCCTTGGAATATACAAGATCCTGAACTATTTTGCAAATCCCCTTTACCATCAGAAATGGAAAAATGAAATTACCAAACTGACATCCTATTAGCGAGGGATCTGGGGATATTCCCCAGTCGCAGGGGGGGAGAGATCTCGAGGGATGAGTGGAGAAAAAGCAGAAAAAAGATAAGATATTATTAGGTCTAATAAAAATGCGGGTTTACCCGATATAATTCAAAAATATAATAGAATTCAACACTAAATTAAAAAATATCAAGATTTTGAGAGAAATTGGCAATATAGGCTGTTTACTTCACGCTTTTATCTCATTTTCAAGCCGTAAAATATCAAATTCTTGACTGCCATTTTCATTTGTCAGTTCCTGATGGTCATTTTCACTTATGGTAATTTTACCATCGGAAGTGAAATACGTAGCCAACATGAACAAACACGAGGTCCACTCCATTGTGGATCCCATAATATATTCAACTACGAGGAATTTGGCTGAAAATCCTGATGCCGTATACAAACTGGGATTATAAAGGTTATAAGAACTATCAGCAGCACTGAGAATACCATAAACACCACGAACAATTAATAATGGAATACACAGAGCCAACAACGCTAGATATGAAGATTTATAAAATGACCTGATTCCATAAGAAGAAGACAAACTATAAGGACCACCATCAAAAGCAAACGCCCTTTTATATGTCAAGTATAAATTAAAACCAAAAAAGAGAGTTATAGCCAAAAAGACACCTTGACCCACAGCACGGAGTATCTTGCCCACAGTTACATTTTTCAAATCCTCCCAGTTTCCTGATACATCAGTTCCCTGAGACATCAATGAACCACCAACAATAATAAGTACATTGGCAATAATAAGAACATTGTGCATAACTCCGATTTGGCTCCTATTTGTTTGTCGATATTTAGTGAAAAATTTTGTACCTTTTTTAAAGGATGGTCCAAGCCAGCTTCTTCCTAAGAGATGTTCATGCCAGGATACAAGGAATCGGTATGCACATAGAACCAATGTGAAATAACCTTCAGCAGATAACACCATAAAAGCTATCAACCATTTATAATATTGCCATCCTACAACTGCAAATACAACACCAGTGACTTCGGCTGACAATCTAACAATAACATGAAAGAGAAGAATAGAATATCGTGATGCCCATTTAACTTTTTTAGTGGCATATAAGAATATGAGAAATAGAAGTAACAAAAAGTATAGTACCAAGAATACTATAGCAGCTGCTAAAGATTGTTTGTCCATTGTAAAAACTGCCGTCTCTGGAGATTGTCTGATAAAGACTTCGAAAAATTAAAGATGCAAAGCTAGACCTCTCCCCTCAATTAGGAAAATTAAAGATATTAAACTAGATCTCCAACCTGAATTTAGGTTCAATTCAGCTTTCCTTTGCTTATAATTTTCTTTCAGCTTTAATTAGTTAGCAGGAATCACAGACCTCGAATTTCATGATATTTTACCCCCCCCCCCCGAAAGCTAGGAACAATAGATTCGTTTCCTATTGTCTACCCCAGCGATTGGGGCCTATCCTCAGAGAGTTAAGCTCTCACTTCGCTAAGATAGTTGTGGTGCTTCAGTGATTGGGGCCTATCCTCAGAGAGTTAAGCTCTCACTTCGCTAAGAGAGTTGTGCTGTCAAGCACATCTCACTTTGCTCTATAGATCCCAGAGATTTGTCATACTCACTTACATCTAATGATATCACTTGTCACAGAGATGGTTATACAATAAGATTAAAAACTAGACATAAAGTTGATTCCGAATCTCTGAATTTTAAGACAGAAAGTTAGACTTATGTCCTAGTTTATATACATCCTTAACTCAAGATTTGAAAAAAGCAATGCGTGGGGGATGAAATAAAGAGACAGTAATGTGGGCAACGAGAACATACGTAACTAAGCAACTCTTATGCAGGCACAGTAAAGAAATTATTGGACGTCAGAGCTCAACTAATATAGAAAAGTTACAGTTAACATTAACTTGAGGAGTCATTGAGGACTGATCCGTAAAAGATTTGTCCTAATTAATCCCTTTGATATTTTGGTTGGAATGCTTATTAACTTAAAGCTGTAGGGAAGTGAAAAAGGAACGAAGTGAAGATCCGTTTAATATTAGAAAAATTACAACAGGAGGCAAAAGTATGATCGGGGTCATTACAGCTAGTACGTAAGTTGAAAAAAAAATTAGATTAAAGCGAAGATCCGTCTAAACTAGACATTAGGACAGGAGGCAAACGTCTGGATTCCGACTCTGGAAACGATCATTGCTACAGGTAGTATGCAGGTGAAATACGGATCGCCCAAGCAGGTGAAGTACGGATCGCCCAAGCAATTACTTTAATAATGAAAGTTGATCCGTATTAACGTTTAAGGTTTGTGCTCGTGCATGCAATGTGATTCTTCCTCGACAATCAGAATAAAATAATAATAATCCGGAAATATATACACTAAATTGCCACAGATCAGTCTCACCTGAATTCTATTATATGATGCGGGCTATGCAATGTCCTACCGAGCTATGAACCACCAATTTGATCCATGTCTGTCTGAAGCTCTCATACTCCCTCATGATGCCCCATCTCTTGCTCCACTTGAGGATCTTCTTTGTTTGCCCACAGCCCTACACAGCCCTACACAGCCCCATATATATACATATATATATTAATATGTCATTTCTCTGACTTGGCATTTCTTCTTCTTCTTCTTTTCTCCTAAGGTCATCTTTAGTATAGACATGGTCGATACTGGCATTATAGTACAAGCTATTCCTCTGTTGAGTTCCAGCTATATTTCTATTCAATCCTTTCTATTCAATTCTATCTATTTAGTTCTTTCTATAAATCTCTCCATTGCTTCCGCAATATTCTATTCCGTTTGTTTGTTTGGTTTCTAACTGGTGATTATCAGCTTAGGTAAACATATACATAATAATAGAAGTCATCTTTAG
>JAJMIF010000252.1:0-13918 GCA_030583505.1 Sugiyamaella castrensis
TGAAATTTACCTCGGGCTCCAGGGCCCGGAAATATGCACCTTTGGGATTCGTCTGATAGTATACTTTCCAGTTGTCGAGCATGAGTTTGTGAAGTGATTTTTTTGCTTCATCCAGACTGATAAGGGCAGTCGGGATAAAAGCAGTGTTGATAGTTGTTGTCGCTGTAGAGGTTGATGGAATCGTTGTATCCCACGGGGCACAGTTAACTTAAAGCTTCGGAATATGCACATAACGGTTACGAAAACTGCGATATGGAATTAGATGAAGATCGAGATGAAAACCAAGCCAAGTCTATAGAAATCTAGCAAAAATAAGGTTAACGTTACTGATGATATTTATTTTTTAGGTGTCTATAACAGTTGCGTCTATAACAGTTACTATAATAATGTTAGTTTCAACTCTTCAAGGTCACTCCCCTTGGCGAACTGAACTACATTAAGCTAAAGATTTACGGAGATCTAGCGAGAAATATCCCCTCGGGCAACATATTTGAATTTCGTTTAAGTTTCTCTTTCAAGAGAATCAAGTATTATCAGATATCTGGCAAATGCAGACAGACACACCGATACCTCCCTTTACATTAAGGACAGAAGAAAATAAAAATGGTGTTTAATTCCATCCGTTCTTTCTTTTCGTCGTTCCGACCCATGGTTTATAGCTCGAACTTCAAAAAAATGTGCCGTCACCAGGAATCGAGCCTGGGTTTCATCGGATTTGCAGAACAATTAACTTGAAAACCACAACGATGTGTACTAACCACTATACGATAACGGCTTTCTCATGCGATGTGAGGAATCTGAAATCTTCCAGAATTGAGATTTCCTATAACTGAGACAAAATGACCCCAGCCAATCATGTGTTTTCATTTTTTTTCGTCGCTGGCTGTCGCTGGCTATAAATAGCTTACATAGACAATAAATGATTATCAATCAATCAATCAATCAATGGCTACAGATAGCTTACATAGACAATAAATGATTATCAATCAATCAATCGAGTATATCGATCCGGGCAGAGATTTGACAATACAAGTCATTCAAATGTACCAGAGCATATCTGACCTAGTTACGAGAATGATGAAAGCTCGATGACCAAATTTCGAGATTTATTCTGAATGGTGGGAACCCTGAAAGGCCTGTACCCGTCCTAGCTATTGGTCTCCACCTTTGGTTGTAGCTTTAAATAATTTTTCCAACTTTGATCGACCTGACTAATAACTTCTCATATACAAGGGAGAGAAGAGGCGGATCTTGGGTTAAGCCAGATGTTGTTGGTTAAGAAGAAGAGAAATAACGGATGTAAACGACGCGTATATTTCAAATTTCTAATCCTATACTCTACTATATATTCTTAAAATTTTTCTGATAGCATGATTCACCCCTTTTTTGTTTTGTTCTTTTCTTATATTGCTTCTATTATTCTCATCTACGATAATTCAATATTCTTACAGGTTACAGTGAACTGTTATAGAGTAGAGCCTTTTTTTCGGGCTCCGAGGCGCCTGAATTAAGCTGATGCAGGGACTTATGAATCTCCGACAAGAAATTAACCCCGTTAAGAGCATTTTATGAAAGGAAAAAAAAATCGCTGGGTATATTACAGCCGCATTATTACCCTCACTCGTGCGCGTTTATTCGCTTCACGAATTTCCGCGTCTCAGTTTCAAGCATCTACCAACCAAATTATAGCATTCCGTTGTTATTTTCTAGAAAATAGATATCTCTAGTTGTGGTTTTTTTTTGTTGCTAGTCAGGAATTGTAGAATATTAGCTTTAACCATTCGAACAACAAATACGAGATTATATATTCGCTCCAGATTGATATATATATATATATCTATCCACGTCGTCATCTTGTTCCCGTTTGTAATTATTATATACCCATCGTCACTTATTGCCACTCTATCTCATCGTGACTAATGCCAGTGTCACCTCCTTTACATCATCCAGTTCCACACCATCCAATTCCTCCGTTCAGGTCGCCTCCACCGGTTGAGCAGCACGGTATGAGTAGTAGTAGTAGTAGTAATCCTTATATACCTCAGAACGCCCAGCAATGGCCTGGGCAACAACCACCGCCTGGTACTCAGCATCATCAACAAGGTCCATATAATGCAAATATACCATACCAACAGCAACAGCAGCAGCAACAGCAGCAACAACAACAACCACCAGTGCCAAGTGGTAATATATATGGAGCACCTGCGGGAGTAGGGGTATACTCGAATCTTTTCAATGACCCCAGTGCACAAATAGGGATTGAGGTTGGACGAAATGCTTTGCACTATGGACAGGAATATATTGGTCGTAATGTAAGTACTGTCTCCAATCCTCCGACAGGGGCATACCCCCCAGCTCGAGCGAAGCCGATCCAATTTCTTGTTTTGGGCTAAATTTCAGATCTGTGTTATCTTTTTTCTAACATTAGATTAACCAATATGTTTCAATATCAGCGTTGAAATATTATTTTCAGGTATCTAATTCTTATGTCTTACGAAAAATTCTATTGGTACTTTTTCCCTGGAGACACAAACCTTGGTCACGACAATTACAAAGGTCTGAATCTTCAGGTGTAGTAGATGGATATGCCACAGCGCGTGACGATATCAATGCTCCTGATATGTATATTCCAGTCATGGGATTCACCACATATGTACTTTTGACATCTGTTTTTGCCGGTCTTCATGGAACCTTCCATCCGGAGATTTTGGGATACGTGGCCTCCAAAGCTATTGCATTCATGATTGTTGAACTTTTGATTATAAAATTGGGAACTTATTTGTTAAGTGCTGGTTCAAAAATCTTAGATTTCGCTGCCTATAGTGGTTATAAATTTATTGGTGTTACTTTGACTATGCTTATCTCATCATTAGTATCAAATTCGCTTGTGAAATGGGCCATTTTTTTGTATACTTCGACATCAAATTCGTTTTTCTTACTAAGATCTTTGAGATATATTTTACTGCCAGATAACAGTTCTACCAATTCTATGACCAGTACTATTAATTCTAGTCAACGCCAGAGACGGATCCAATTTTTGTTTTTCTACAGTTTCGTCTGTCAATTTGTGTTAATGTGGGTTTTTGTGGCTTAAAAAATACCTTCTGGACTTGTAGACTTGGTGATATATAATAAAAGTTTTATGATATAATTCCAAAGCCGATGTTTAGGTTTATTGCCTCTGGCGGTAACAGTTGAGGTCATCGGTTGTAGTTATTTACCGTCACCAGCATATTAATAGAGTTGCCATAGCAGATCAAATTAAGATTAACTTAGGGCAAAGAATTCAAACTGAGCTCCAGAAGGTAGACATGGGCCAGTGACTGAGAGATTGGTACTGATATGCATCAAGTTTTGGAAAGGAGTTTAAGCCTCAACATAGTGGCTTCTGCATAGTCCTTGCTATTCCTATCGATAACTAGAAATTGATCAGAATTGGTCTCAACGCTGGAATCATCCAGCTGTGACTCGTGTTCATCCGCTACTTTATTCTGGGGATTTAACAAAACGACCGATTTAATCATCTTGAATGAATTCTCCAATTCTGAATAATCCTGATTGGCACAACGTTGGGCATCGAAAATTCTGCTAAAGACTACTAATGCACTGATGTATTTCTTTCCTTGAGCAGAAGGCAATATTACAACATGTTGAATCGTACCAAATCTAGAAAACATCTGCTTAAGGCGTTGCTCTGAAAGTTTTGAAGCATTACCGCTACGTATTCTGACTTTAACAGTTCTCTTATCAGAATTATCAGAAAGTCCATTCGAGCCATTAGAAGGAGTTTTATTATTTGAAATGCCATTTTTTAAATCACCACCATTTCCTACACCATCTCTCTTCTTCGTTTCGTCGTCGTCATCTTTCCCTAACACTGTAGTTCTTCTCCTTTTAAGGTTTTCTTCATGAATCCTTCTTCGTTGTAGACCTTCCATTTTTAATAATTCACGTTTTCTTTTCGCATCTAAAGCATTAGCGGTTGCTATAAAGGCTTGTTTCTCTCTTTCTTCCAAATCATGTTGAAGTTTCCTTCGATTTTCATCTAACTCTCTTTTCCGAGATTCATTTTCCAGCCAAGCCCTCCTAAGTTGATCATAACTGAGTCGCAAACTAGTTGAAAGTAATACCTCTAATGCTATATTTAATTCATGAAACTTCTGACGGGCTTCTTCTGTTGGATTCTTATCTGGATGATATATGAGGGCCACTTTTCGATATGCCCTTCTTATCTCTGTTTCCTTAGCATCAGGAGAGATACCCAACAAACCGTAAAGGTCTGTTTGAGGTGTTATTGATGGATCAAGTGATGCCATAATATGATTTGCTAGATATATATTGGGTAGGAGCAAAGGAAGGAAGAAAGAAAGGAAGGAAGAAAGGAAGAAAGAAAAAAAGAAAGAAAGAAAGCTTGGGGTTATCGCTGAGGAAGTGTTAGTAAATTAATAGCTAGCGGCGCGAACGTATGTGGCGTGCGGCTTCGGATTGTGAGATAAGGTTAATTCCTAACCCACTATCTTCGGCACAAATAAAATTATAATTAATATTATGTATATTATTAATCGGTGAATTATACGATTTAACCTTAGATCCGGGCCTGAAAGCCTTTAGTTCTAGTAGTCTCCATAAATATATTAACTATGAAATTGTGCAATAATATTAATAGAAAAGAAGTCCGAGTTCATCTGTTCCGTGGTACTGGCGCCTGGCACATTATTCTTAGTCAACTAGAGAAACGCAACGGGCAATAACCAGCCGATCGAGATGAAAACAATCTCATTTTACTGTGGTACGTTTCTCCGGCGCCTGGGGCTATTCTCTAGCATCGCTTCGCTTAAGGTCAAGATCTTGCTGATATTGGTTCCTCGAGCGGATTTTGGGGTCTGCCACTAAAAGACATTTGCTTTTGGTTACGGTACAAAATGTTTCAATGTGTTGGCTAGTAAGTTACAATCATTTAAAGTTGTATGTTTTAATCGAGAGCTGACCTACAGATTACATGCCCGGTCCGTGTACATTTAGGGCTAGCGCCAACTTATCGCATGAAACGCCGCACGGCTGAATTTGGAAAAAAAATCCTTCTCTATTGATGGTCAATGTTAACGGCCAATAAGTCAAAAAGTCATATTTTACTCACCAAGCAATTTTTGCAAATAATCAACATTCACTACATCAGATTCTGCTTAATGTTAATAACGTTATTTGAATCAAAATATTTCATCAGGATTGGATTAATCACAACTTAAATAAGTTAATTGTTAATAAAGTTAACGTTATATGATCGCTATCTAGATGTTTTAATTCTGCTCGTACTAAGTTAGGTTAAGTTATGTATGCAAAGTTCCAATCAGTTATTTTCTATAATTTTAACAACTCACTACTCAAATAACGTTAAACATATCTGATTTCTTTTTGTAAAGTTAACTTATAGAATCAGATCTCTAACGTGGAAAGAAAACAAAGATAGATACAAGTAGATCTGACAGCGCCAAGAACAAGGCGACATATACCCTAACCTGAGTTGGTCATTCCTCCTCTGTTCCTTATCAACATCTCTTTCATCTTAATGTTTTACAATATTTGAATCAACCAATTGTGATTGTATTTAAAATTTTTTTATATCCAGAATGATAGTATCCATCCTAATAGATTAATGGGAACTACTATTGGAGATTCTACTGAGAATAAATTTGGTTTTTTGGTTTATCAGTAGACAAACAACTACATCTGGATTCAACTCATCATGACATCGCATAATACAGCTAATAGCTGGAAGAAACTTTTACTTCCATATGGTTTATCTAGAACTCAGGCAATTCGAGTCATGAAAGCTGTTCTTGGAGCTGTTATTTGCTTTGTTTTTTCTATAATAAGCCCTGTTGAGAAACGGGTTGGAAATGCTATATATCTTTTGGGTATAATATCAGTTAGCATGAATGGTGGAAAACGAGTAGGATCGATGATAGAAGGAACAGTTCTTTCAATAGTTGGAATAGGACTTGGTTTGGGTTATTCTTCATTAGGAAGATATGGAGCTGGTCGAATTCTAATTGATTCAAATGGTGATGAAACAAAAGCGTTAGGGTTTTTGGCAGTTATGGAAGTAATCATGCTCCTAATAGTAGGATTTATACGTAGTATAACTCCACGATTGTTTTTGTTCAGCTTCTTAATATTTCTAGTCTGTCATTTCTCATTTTTATCTACTCTTGATTGGTCGGTTGGTCTGGCTGCTAAGACTTTTACTATACCTTTATTTTTAGGACTTTCAGTTTGTTTATTGATAAATTTGACTGTTTTTCCAGAATTCGGGTCTACTTACTTAGGTTCGACGGTTCTTCAAGGAGTAAATGAACTTCACAATCATATAAATTCTACTGTGAAATTTTTTATTATTACTTCTCTTGAGTCACAAAACATGAAACAAAAAACTAATGATAGTAGTAAACCCGCCGATAAAGCCTTGGCTGCTTTACAAAAACAGCGAGCTGCAATTAGAACAAAAATAGCTGCTTCCAAATCTGTTCTGACTGAATCAACTTTCGAAGTAACTTACTCGTTTATGGCACCACAAGAATTAACTCCTATAGTGAAAAAACTTGATGATGCTGCGGCAAGCAGTAGTGCAATTGTTGGTTCATGTGAGATAGAATATGCTCTTTTAGGAGACCATGATAATGATAATGACAATGATAATGATAATGATAAACATAATGGGTTATTAGATCATGGTCTTAGTCGAGAAATTTCTCATGCAAATGCCGAAGTACTATCAGCTTTTCTTAATAATGTTCGCGATCCTGTTTTATCACTCTCAAAAGCCATCTCGTTAAGTTTTGATGCTATTAAGTTGGCTGTTTCATATGGCTATGATGTACCTCATCGACTTGTAAATCTTGTAGAACAGAAACTTGAAGTTCAACAAATGGTACAGCCAGGTACTCCACCTGCGACTCCATTATATCATCCTTCTACAAAACAAGAGAACGCATCAGATGATACCGCTAATGTTACATTAGAATATATTGATGATATGTTAAAAGTGCTGATATTAGCTCTTGCCCGATATGATAACTTAATCCCACAAAAATTGTCCGACGCGGTTCTTATAGAAACAACTGATGATGGAACTAGTGGTGGAGAAAATCAAGACGGGCCGCTACTATTACCTCGAGACGAATTTTTCTTGCTCTCTTCCTTCCTACTTAATTTCAGAGAGTTTGCTAATATTACCAGTAATTTGTTAGCAGATGCACGTGAAATTGTCGAAAACAGATCAATCAGGGAATCTAAAGGCTGGATAGGTCGGTCTATATGGTTCTCGCCTTTTTCGTCTCGTAAAATACTTCGCAAGTTTTTATGGACTGCTCGTCGAGAAGACAGGGAAATTGATGTCGAGAGTATTCATACTTTGGGAAGGAATCATAATGATGAGACTGCAAGCATTAGCAAGAAAAAGCAGCGTCCCACCCTCACTGCATCTTCTATTTTTTATAAGTTTCGAAATCTATTGGCCGATATTGTAGAATTCGTCGTTGAATATAGTGCACAGATTAAGTTCACCGTTAAGTTTGCGGTACTCTTAATGCTTGTGTCATTTCCTGCATTTGCACCAAGTATGAGAACCTGGTATGTTGATGTTCGAGGTACCTGGGTTGGATTCGTCGCCTATCTTGCATTAGAATCTTCAGTTGGATCCACTGCACACATTTTCATAATTCGTACTGTGGGTTTGGTATTTGGTTCTGCATGGGCATACGCTGCCTATGAGGCTGGTTGGTCGGCTAATACTATTGGTGGTCGCGCAGTTATGACTATTGTTCTTGGAATTGGGTTCGTAATTGGATTTTATTTTATGCTTTGTTCCCCGTATCCTAAGGCCGCCATGATTGGTATTGTTAGTTCGCCAGTTGTTCTTCTATCCACTATTTACCCACAAGTTCCGGGGACAATTCTTATAAATTTTGGCAAAAGATGTATAGCCATGTTAATAGGGGGTGCTGCTGCAGTATTGATTCAAATATCTTTATATCCAGTGAAGGCAAGAGTGGAACTGGTTAATCATATTATTAGCTGTTTGAGGCTTCTTGAGTTGTTGGAGGGTCAAATTGCCCAAGGATTAGAAGGGGAGTCTACGTCATATGTAGTCAGGCAGGAAGCTTATGTTAAAGTTCATAAGTATTGGAAAAAAGCCAACAAGACCCTGGGGTTGGCTGACACTTACAGTAAGAATGGACAGCGGGAACTCCCCCAGAGGGAGAACGAAAAGAGGAGAACGTAGACTAACATTTCTAGGATTACAATCCAGACAAGAACCTAGACTTAAAGGTTCATTTAAACAATTTGATAAAATATTTGAAGAAATGATCTTTGTGTTACACCAAATTGTTGATAAATTCCACAATATCGCATTTTTGAGGCGTCAATATGGATCTGCTGTTTTGGATGATTTGAGTGTAAGTACAATATTGAGGATGTGATTCTTCAGATTTTACTGATGATTGATTCTAACACATTAGCCATATGTACATCATTACCGGCGAGAGGTTTTCGGCTCCCTCACAACTACTTATAGAGCCCTGGAAGTGGCTCTAGGAACAAAAGAACCGTTGCCACAGTTTCTTCCTAGTGCTAGAATTGCTCATCTTCGATTGGTTAATAGAGTCCGTGAAGTGTTGACTACTCAAAATGATAGAGAACCAAGCAGACCTCCTTCGGTATTTGACGACGATGAACTTGAAGTCAGACCATTGTCACGAGCAGAGCTGAAAAACAGCATGGTGAGAAAAACTTATATGGGTTGGTCTGCTACAAGTTCAGCGCTTGAGGAGGTCATCGAATATGTGGAAGAGCTTGTTAATCTTACAAGATTGTTAGTTGGAGTCAATAATTTCCGTTATGGATTTCTTAGTCGATCTTTGGAAGATGAGGAGGATATTGATGAACTTGAATTTGGCGATCTTAGTAATAGCAGAAGCAATCCTGACAAGAGTGTCAAATTGGAAATGACAAATGCTGAAGTAAAGGATGATTACCTTGATGAAAATGATGCAGTGGGAGAACTGAATAGAGTCCCCACCAGATTAAGGAGGCGGAAGTATTCTGATCTCGGAAGGGCACCACCATCAGCGACGAATATAAACTTTTCAAGTACAGGTTATGATTTAACCCGTACACTGTCACAAATACAAGAACAGTATTTAAGTGTATCAGATGATAATCAGACAAGTGAAGAAGAAATTTTGCCAGTATCATTACAACGGGTTGTTACTGGTCGATACAATAAGCGTAGGAGACAAAGCCGGACTTGATCGTCGAAGTAGCCACCGGTTGAGCGCCACCGGTTGAGCTCATGGCTTATCACCCAGAGAATAGCGAAACTAATATTAGGATCATTATAGTTATGTTTATCTAATTATTTTTATATTTGCATCAGTTAATTAATCAATCTCTATAACTTCCGGAGAGTTAGGTTTCTTAATAACATTATCAGTTGTTAATCCTGCTGAACCCTCTCTACGTTTACGACTCTTCCGAAGTGACTGACCTGCCCCTTTAAAATGGATACTACTTCCAGCAGATTCCTTGTTTTCCCGATCTTGTTCTTCTTCAGTATTTTTTAAAGGTATAATAGGATAACCAAAGAAAAGTTGACCAAAAGGTAAATATAAAGCTGGTGCTGAATTTGATAGAAGGGAATCTAGACTAACACCAGGAGCAATTTGTTGTTCATTTGAAGTAACTGATTCAGTAACTGATTCAGTTGTTGATGATGGTGTAGATTCTTTAACAGGTTTACCAGATAATTTTTGACCTGCTCCACTAAATGAGTTTGGTTTATCTTCTAATTTCGATGCTTCAACGGATTTTATTAATTTATCATAACCAATAGTATTAGCCATAGTACCTACAGGTGTAGAGAACCCACGAGAAGGTGCCGCTGAAGTAGTAGAGGCAGCTCCAGATGGAGGATTAGATGGTTCAACATAACCAACAGGAGGTGCAAAGTCCACGTTCAAATCCGTTTCTACCACACATATACTATTATGGGGATTTTCTGGTTTGACTTCAAGAACCTTGATTGAATAAATATGATTATTATATGATATTTGGAAAATATCATCTACTGAAAGTGTACTAAAATTTCTTAGGGCATTTTCTAATACTGCTCTAGGATCATATATATCCAAGAAATCAGTTGATTGAGGTTCAATCTTAACAAAGGTTCCGGATGGTAAATCAATCGAACCAACTTGTATCAATGATCCTGGTTGTAGAGCTAATGTTTCCATCATCCATTGAGGAAGGTATACTCTACCTTCTTCAGCAATAAATTCCAAAACACCAGCATGCGTTATTAGACCAGTTTCTTCACTTTTTAATTCAAATAACATGGGATAGGTTATATGCAACATGGTTAACTTATTTAGAGCACTTGGTGGCATAACTATTTTGCCACCAAAATTGATATTTTCTCTTTCTTTGCCGGGCATCATAGCTACTGGGTAACATCGGAAGTATTGTCTGAATTGTTGTGATCCAGTACCGATTGCGCCCCATGAGGGGGGTATATTGAAGCCAATAGCTTCATTAAATGCACTGAACTAAGATAGTTAGTAATCAAACAAGATTTTGTCTATACTCTTGGTAGATTTTTCCAGACATCAGAACCAGACCAAGACACCAGATCAAGACACCAGACCAAGACACCAGACCAAGACACCAGACCAAGACCAAGACCAAGACCAAGACCAAGACCAAGACACCAGACCAAGACCAAGACACCAGACAAAGACACCAGACAAAGACACCAGACAAAGACACCAGACAAAGACACCAGACAAAGACAATAGACCAAGACACCAGACCAAGGGCCTCAGAAGTTGTCAAGAGCAGCCACATCACAGGTCTGAAACACCAGCCACCGCCACCCTAAAATATCCTCTCTAGTCCTCAAGTCTAGAACAAGAAAACGAATCGGACTAAGGTTCAGTTCCATTAAATAGAGCAGCATTAAGTCACCGGTGCCTCTGGAAATATCCTTGCCAGCGTACCCTCTTTTGAGGTCCATACAAACTTACCATTAGTCACCTTCACTTTCTGCAATAACAACTGTATTCTAAAATAAATTCCCAACCTTAACTATTTATATTTTGACCACGCTTATAAATGTATATTTTCAATAACTTATCCTTACGATTATAATGTTAATGTCAGGAAGCTAGAACTGGGTTGATCGCTATTTACGGTAGTTGCAATTGAGCCGCTTGAGCGGCTTGAGCCCTGTGGGAGTATCTCCCACAGCAACCGGAAATGGTAATTAGTATTGCAAATCTTCTCCACTCAAACAACCTCATTAATTAATTAACTGGACTTGGTTATATGATATTGTAATATTAGTTTTCAATTGAAAGTTAATCTACAAATCTCGGGCAATTGATATTAATATTATTGGCCAGGTGTCATTCATTGTAGTCTGATTCTAGTCTCACCCTTCGTTTAGGTTAATAGTCATGTTTTCCACCCTTAGATCTGATTTCGTCCTCTTTTCTAAAAAGAGTTTTTGACTCTAATTCCATCTAGAGGATTAGAAGCTAAGCTTGGAAGATGAGTAAATAACTAATACTTGCTTGAATGATCTTTCGAAGAAACATGACTAAGAAATGAAATCAAACTTCTTTTCTATTAATTGTATACTATTGCACAATTTCATACTTAATATATTTATAGAGACTAACTAGAACTAAAGACTTTGATCTATGGTTCAATAGAATTATCATCTTCTAGCTCATTTACACTCGGGTCAACATCGCTTCCGCCATCTTCAGCCTAGATGGAGAGATCTGTATGTTCATCTGTTTCTGCTGATTCTGCTGATTCAATTTGTTGACTAGTAGTAGTGTCTTGACTATCACCTTATTCCTGGTCTTCTCCATCTTCCTCCTCAGTGTCTTCATTACTCTAATTGGAAAGTAGCATTCATGCCCAATTCATCAACTCCCTGACTAACCCCGTCAATACCCGTGCCCATTTCACCCCCTTCAATAGCATTTTGTTGATTATCAATATCCATCTCGTTTGTCAATACCATACCATAGTCCTCATCACAAGCCTGGTAACCTTCGGCATCCATATCATCTGTTTCTCTTTCTTCACTTGAAACTTTAGATCTATGACTTTTGTTAGACTAACGAATTTCCTTGCTTCTAGCTATAGACCCCATATCTTTCTTTGGCTACTCTTCAGGAATTGAGAATACATCGAATACTCTGACTCGAACAGAATATCCCCGTCCCTCTTCCTTCTCCTCCTCAGGATATTCTACTCTATTCTCCCTTCCCTGAAACTTCTAAATTTCCAAAAGATAAGATATAATCTCTCTCCGCCGCCATGAATGACTGGGACCTCAAGCCCTGCCCATCCATTATTACTTACTGTGTAGAAACTATATCTTCTGATATCCTTGGACGAATAACACTCATAATGTTGTCTGGAGTTTCCCTTCTATGCCGCCACCATTCGCTTGCACGACTCAAGCTCTCGAAAGCTGTTTGGAAGGCTGCTGCATTTGCATTTGGTTTTCTATCATAGATTCGGGTCCGGACATTGAGACGAATCATTGACTCCCTTTCTCTCTTCCTATTTCTACAAAAGAAGTACATATCGAGATTTGCCAAACTGATGAACTGAAATCGTTTAACTCTCTTTTTCGACTCATGAACCACTTGTACTAAATGCCGCAAAAACTCAGGATCAGTTACCCCTGCTTTGTTGATGAGGTTTCTATTTAATTCCACCAAATCCTGATCGTAGCTTTCCCCAAATCTTCTCCAATGCTGACGATGATTGTCAATGTGGCCAAGTTCTTTAATCCGCGTATTTCCCTCTGATGATCCAACTAGGGGTGGACGAAATGGCCCACGTACTCTCCATAGCTTTTTAATTTTTCTAATCGTTACCCCCTTGTCGTAATCTTTAACTCTACTATAACAAATCCATCTTTTGTCAATTCTTTCTTCAGGCTCAGTTATTTGTCCTACCATGGTTTCAAAATTTGTTTGGAGTTTTAGGACAACATATAGTGAGTGAGTGAAGAAGAGTAGTGGTAATCGGTTCAAGTTTTCTAACAGTTATAAACTAACACAACACAACCACTACCGACCCCAACATTTGACATGTCGCTTTTCTGTCCATTTTTTCTTTTTTTTGTGACTAACGTTGTGTGCCATGGCATTTTCCGTGTAATATGACAGTAGTGCCTTGATCTACTTTTGTGACTTTGCTAACCATAATTGTTATACCCATTATTAAGATACATTTTTCCTGAGATTTGCTTTAATTTTTTTTTTCAATTATTGGCCATTATTCATCAAATCCGATCATAATGGTTCTTGAGGACGAGGATAGCGAGGAGGTGGTTAACTGGGCAGTACAACATTTTCCAGAATTGTTTGTTGATACTTCTGACCGAGATGATGATTTATTTACCGTATATATGCCGGTTGCACTAGGAAGTGGTCTAAATATCTGGTGGTACTATTATGATTTTGTTTCCTATAGGTACTTCATAGAAGATATCGAGCACGAGGCACTTATTTTATATGTGTTATTTCAGGCACATCCAGATCGTGTTGCACTGGTCGAACATGCGTTGGATGAAGAAATGGTCGAAATTTTTGCTGAGAGATGGAAAGATCTAATTGGCTATAATGACCGTGGAGTCGATGTGAAGAAAATAATCAGATGGGCTTTCAGTGTTGCTTTGAGCCATCTCTTTGAGTAAGTCATTTCTTTTATGGATTGAAAGTTTTTTGTGTTCGCTGCGGGTTGTCTATCTCCTTAGTAAAATTAGACATAGCTGAGCTATGCACCTGAACCTCTTTATCTCCCGACAGTATTGAATTGAACAAGGAGACTA
>JAJMIF010000253.1:0-13500 GCA_030583505.1 Sugiyamaella castrensis
CCCTCCCCCTCCCCCTCTATATACCCTTCCATTTTTGTTTACCTTTAACTTTAAGTAAACTAACTGCTACTACTGACTGCTGTACCGTGCTACCGCCGATCTTTTCTTAGCAATCTAACCCGACTGCTTTTCCCCCCTTCAAAAGAAGAAAACAAAGAGATTTTGCTTTTTTTGGTGTGGTTTCACGTTTAAAAACATCAACCCACCCACAACTTGAGGAATATTTTGCGTGAAGCAGCATATCACGTTGGTTAATATCGAAGATCTCTCTATTAACGCAAATCCATATGTATAATTGACGTTAAGTGCAAAAAATAGAAAGATACATGATCGATCGTTCAACGCGGTCAATTTTAATTTTTAGTGCCAATTACCGCCGTTTACTCAATTGACAACGGGTCGGGTCAAACGGGTCAGAATTCGAGCAAACTTGGGGCGGACAAGCTACTGGTCGGGCAGATATCTATGCATTATTCTTTTAACGGGTTCAATTTTGTTATCTTAACGCTGACAGATAACGGAGAGAACGTAGGAAGGTCCGCATCCGACGGGTAATCAAGTGGACACCGACAGGAATCACAGGATGAGAAGAGAAAAACATGCGATCAATCGTTACTATTGTTACACATCATTTTTCTAGAATGAACTAAATTACATCATAAAAATTTTTTTTTTCCATTTTCACACGTGTTAAATGTCAAAAAGTTTTTTTCCCCTGGATATCTTCCTGTCACCAGCTTTTTTCTAACTACTGTAGGTCAAAAAAGAAGGTTTCAATTCTGGAATAATAGGTCACACAGTCACAAACCGCAACGTTTGCTGTATAATAATTTTAACTGGTTGAAGGCTCTAGAAATTGGGTTAAACTATTAAATTACATCTTGGGTTGTTTTCTCCTGTCTCTGTTGGAAGGAGTGCTGATGGTGCAGATCTACACCTAATTTGTCTACCCTAGCCGACACATCCTCCATCTTAGCTGATGGCCTGTAGTGTCATGACCTAGGACAAAGACAACGTTGTCCTACAGACATGCAGCTGGCACCTAGGCATTATTCTTGCCCGTTTAAGCCTTTAAAGATAAGTTAACACAATGGTAGATAAGGAAATAACCGTACAGTAAGCAGTCGTAAAATTACGTATCAGCTTCCTACTCGCTGCGCGATGACAATGGACTCTCTTTGTCACCGCCCAGACCCGTAGCTCGCTTCGCTCGAGGTCAACATCATGTTGGCACTGATATGATTCCGGCCTCGTCCAGGCGGCCAGCTGACCGGCAATTCCACTAATATATTGACAACGTATGTCTTGTCTACAGAATTACTGCTGGTTCTTTCTGGTAGTAAAACAGAGCGGACGCAATCTTGCGACCCTACAATCCTGCCGGTGTCAAAAAAAAGAACCTCGTTACAGTAATGTCAAAATAATGACGACGGTTTTCGATTGTTCCGGTGGGCTGATTTTATTTTTGTTCTTTGCAGTTTTGCCTATTTGATTGCCGGCCTTCCGACAGAAATTCTACTGCTTGCTGTCTGCCGCGCAGTCTGCCGACGTCACTGCCGTGTTTCAGCCGTTCTGAGCCTCCTAGCCAGCTAGCTAAGCTATAGCTCGATCGAACTTTTTCTGTATATTTGTTATACCCGCTGCTGGGAGTTATAGTTGGGTTGGGGTATTCAACAAGATCTATCGCAACTGTTTGACGCTTGAACACCTCTAGGGACAAAAACAACGCCGCACATACATTCACGTACAGATGATGCTGCAGTTAACTAATTTGGTTCGACAGCATCATCCATCATCTTTGGCTGCAAGATTATCCCCCTCTTTTCGATTCCTCTCATCCGTTGGTCCTCCTGAGGGGACAGACCCACCTCGTTCTGAACACTCGGACCATTTTCCCCGGACCCGTTTTGCTGTCACTCTTGCTGTCACTTCTGCTCCAGGGTGTGGGGAAAAAGTAAGGACCCTGGCTCTGGTACATACATGATTATGTCATGATACGATATCAATTGTTTAACAAGAGTATAAGGATCCATTAGATAATGGTTTTAATTGGTTTAAGCATAAACTATTGTTTTTTAACTTTATAAGTTAGAAATATCTTTTTTTTTTTTGTTCCTGGGTTTACCTGTCAATTGAATTAGCAGTTAAAGTAAATCCACCAGTGGGGAAAACTTTAGCCGTTGGCATCGACATATATTATGATTACGGAGGCTAGAATAAGGGGCAATTCAACCAATACAGTTAGGTGGTACTGTAACTGATAAGATAAAAAATGCAGCGTACCCCGTAAGAGTCGGACGAATGGTTATTGCTCAATACCCCGCTCTCACTGAATTGATTGTCCTGCTTTGAACAGTTGGATTAATAATGTTAACGTTAAGTTTATATAATATGTTCGCAGTTGAAACTTCTTTGTTGAAGATCGAAGATCTCCCTCTCGATCAGCGTTATCAATCTGTTTTTATCTATCTGCATCCGGATGTTTACGAGATGAAGCTAAGCTCCCGAGTGAACCCTTGCAGCCATCGCTTCGAATTCACTGGAGATTCAATTGTGTACTGTTCAGTATACTGAACTCAACTAAATTTTGGCATTTTTTTGAGTACTCCACCTGCTTGATTGTAACTTTGACATTAGTAATCGAAGAGAAAAAAAATAATATCGATAAAAACTTCTTCACAATGTAAGTTAAACGATGACAATGTCTCTTACTGGATCAGATGTTTGTCTCACAAGTAAAATGTTCAAATGTTTCAGGTTGAGCCATCTAGTGGGGGCAGTTGGGTCGAGGAGAAGATTAGCGGCTGTTCTGTAGTACGGTATATCAGAATCCTTTGGTCTGCCGGAGATCCCCACGTTAGTCTCCGTCCCCCGCCCTGACAGAGTTAACTTTTACCCCAGATTGTTTGCATGCTTGTTCATTATTCCCCGCAAGGTCGATCTTTCTCCGCCGTATGAGAGTGAATCGGCGGAAGGGATCTCAAGCAGGGTCAGTTCTGCCATTTGACAGAAACAGACAACACCTTTCAAGGTTTCAATCCAGGGGAGTATGGATCAGCAATACGTCTAATGGCTGGGAAAACCCCGAACCCATTAATAGCTCTCCTTTTATTAGACATCATGTAGTCTATCAGACTAAGCGACAGATGTGGGGTCTTGACGGCACCACGTCTCTTGTCATTTACCCCGGACTCGATTGTTTAATATCTTGCTTGCATCATTCCTTTAGAGCTCTCGGCCCAGCGGGAGTTACGTTCGATGTCCCCTGCTGTCTCTAGAAAGTCAGGCGATGATCTCCCCTCAAGTTCTCTCTTCTAATTTGTGCATGTAAATATGAGCCATTAGCTGCACAGGCTCGAGCTTAGTCTAATGTACCGGTTCCAGCATTCATGTTCTGTGAACGGCGGTTAAAGCTGTCGAACTAATTAATTCTCGAACATAGGGAGAGCTTGGGGTCTGTGGCTTAGTCCCGGCCTCCGGAAGTAGGGAATATTCCGACGAATTTCACCCAGCGGTCAGTAATCTTGTCTGGTGAACTTATTGGAGGCACCCTAACCGGAGCCAAGCGAGTCTCTGGTTTTGAGGGTTTGTCTCAGCTGTCGGAAGCAAATCAGTGGTCCATCCCAAAAAGCATGAACATCGAGTGGCAGAACCGGAGGCACCGAGTGCAGCGCTCCTGCTACAGCCTCGGGGCCAGATCAGAACATCGAGTGACAATAATACGGCAGTACATACTAGACGTGTAACAAAAAGTTAACAGTTAACTTACCGGCCGTCGGGAGCATACCAGGGTTTGGGCAGAGACGAGTAACTGGCGAGTAACTGATATCGAGATCTAGGCAGTTTCCCAGTCACCGGAAACTATCCCAACCGCCGGAGCCAGGTGATGACATCCAGGGGAAGTGAGTAAGTTAACTAGTTTGAAGGCAGAACCCCAATCATTAGAGGCAAACCAGGACGAGTGATGTGAGCAACCAGTGCCCGGGACAGCTCCCACTGCCAGTTTCGCTCGTGGTTAAGATCGTGTTGTATCTGTCGCACCACTCGCCCCATCAGGAAGACGCGTTTTTACATTCCATAACTAAACGTATTACAGTTTCTGAGTTTCAAAGGTTAAAACATTGTTAAAATTAAACTTTGTATTAAAATTTTACTGTAGAAAAGTAACAGTAGTAGATGTCAATAACTTTAAGGGTGTTCAAGTTTTAGGTAGGAATTTACAGGGGGGTTATTTCAATTAATAATGTTTATGCAATAACGGATAATTGTTGAGTGAAAAATACTACGTCACTTTTTGTCTTTGACCTCTCACTCATTAGTTTAGTTTCGTGACATAATAAAATATTATTTGGGAGATTGTCGGATTAAAATTTAGATTTAGATTTAAGTTTAAATCTGCATTAAGGAACAAGAGTAGGAGTAAGGATAAGAAGAGGGGCGGTTGATATAGTTATATATAACCCAGGGAGACAGGAAAGATTTTCTTGTTTTATTTCGATATACGTCATTCTATATTGAAAATTTCGAGGATACAGAGGTATATAGATTCGGCTCATTTGATTTTCAGTTTGGTTATTTGATTTTCAGTTGTTCGGTTATTTGATTTTCAGTTGTTTGGTTATTTGATTTCATTTCGTGGGTTGATTCGATTTATGCACAATGTCAAAAGACTTCTTCCCCGAATATGAGGAATATCAGCAATATCTACAATTCCAAGATGATTCATCATCATCCGTTTTCAATGCATTTGAAAATGCTCAATCTGCACAACAATATTTAGATGCTCCTCCAAGTCAAATGCATTCTTCCAAATATGGGGTGAGCGGTGCTGGCAATGGAACAGCTGGTTTAGGTCCAGCTTTAGGGAGCTATCATTCCTCTACATCTCCAGGCTATCATGTCGATATAGCCAAAACAGAATACTTTGATGTCTCCCCTCAAGTGAATCTCCAAGATCCAGTAGGATTACATTTCATGGTTCAAACTTCAATAGCTGATGCTAAAGGATTCAAAGTTTTATCATATCAAGAACTTGATGATACAAAAAAAGAACTCATGTTGGTTAATACAAGGCTAGATGATATAAGTCATAAACTGGCATTAGAAACTAAAATGCGGGATGCTGCTGCTTCTTTATCAAAGTTAAGCTCAAATAATGGCGGTAGTAATAGTGGTAATAGTGGATCATCGTCATCTTCTGAACAACAACAACGGAAATCATTCTTATTTAATTCTTCATTAAGAGATAAAAGGAGACTTTCCAAAAACGCTGATGAAGAAGTTATGATTTCAAACAGAAAAATAGATAGCCTTACTACTCAAAATAATGAACTCACTAAAAAACAACAGGGCCTCAATACCAAAATTCTTCAACATTATGTTGCTATTCTTGCATTAACTCATCAAGGGTCAGAATCATCATCTGCTGCTGTGCTTGCTAATAATAATAATCCATCCAAACAACAACAACAACAGCAATCTGATACAAGTACTACACCTACCAAGACTGCTACAACTCGAATGATGCATCAAAAAACCTCTTCATTTCCTTCACCGCCTCAATCACCCAAATATTCGGCAGAAAATTTAATTAAAGTTGATCGGATTATTTCTAAGATGTCTAATGCTATATCATCTCAGACAACTTTAACAAGACAACCTAGTTCAAGCGAAGAAAAGCTTGATTATCTTTCTGATTTATGTGATAGAGTGATTGCACAAGTCAATCATTCAAGATCCGATCTTAAATCTTCAAAAGATCAGACTGAAGTTTTATGTAACGTTCTTTCAGAAATTTTGAAGACTTTAGACCCTTCGAAACATATTCACCCTCTACGCTATAAGAATTTGTCTGATTTACGAACAATTGCACTGAGAGCTCTTAATCAATTTGAAACTCATTTAAATGAGAAATCACAAACAAGTAATGAGCTACATCGTCAAGTTCAAAATACTTTTCAAGCCTTGCAAAAAGATCATGAGGTTCTCCAGAAAAACCATCAGGATTTAGAACAGAATCATGAAAATCTATTGAATGACCATGAAGATTTACAGAAGAAATACGAAGAAACTAGTCATAGCCTTTCTTCAACAAGAGCTGCCAATGAATTATTACAGTCAGCAATTGGTTCATTGCCGGATGATAACGGAGATGAGAATTTATCAGCTACGGGCAATGATAGTGATAATAATAGTGGCGACGGTGGCAAGGTCAAATCTTTGTTAAGACATCAAATTGAATCATTGACCGCCTCATATGAGGCTAATCGATCTGAATTAGAACGTCTTGAACTAGAAAATGTCGATTTGAAATCTAACTTTCAAGAATCGAAATTTTCTTCTCAAGCAGAGATTCAGCAATTAAAAAATGAACTTAAGAGTAATGAAGAAAGAGTTCAAGAATGGAAAGAGCGTTGTGAAGCTCTGCGTACTGAATTAGAATCCGTAGTACGTAGTCTCGAAGATGTAACCCGACAAGCTGTTGATTATGAATCTGAACGTACAAAACTTGAAAGAACTGTTCAGGACCTACAGAATAAATTATTCCAAGCATCAAACAATTCTCTAGACAAACGAGTGTCTATGATTGGAGGGGGGAATGCAGATGACAGTTCCAGCTCCCCAACTAATGGTGCGTACGTTAGTTATGGTAGCCCTGCATCTAAGAGAAGCCCGTTGCGAATTTCAACAGTTCCAGAAGGAGCAGCGGGACAAGTTAATTCGTCTCCTACAAAGAATAGTGAACCATTTAGTGTCAGTATGCTACGTCATGAATTCAGAAAGATTACTATGGAAATGAATGTCAAGCATATGAAAGAGATAAAGCAGCTTCAATCTGATAAGAAGAAGTTGGAACATTTGTTGAGATCTATTAAGACATCTAGTTATATGGCCAACATACCATCGGAAACACTTCAACTACTGGGAGCGGTTGAGGCTAGTTAGGAGGAGGTCTTTGGTCTTTTAAAGAAAAAAAGATTTTCGTTTTCGTTTTCTGTTAATAGTTTTTATTTTTTTATTCCTATTTTTATTTATGGTGGTTTTTTATTTCTTCTTATTTAAAAAAGTAGGTATTCTTAATTTTTGTCTTTCTCTTCTCTTAAGTTTTGGTATTGACTTATTGTCAGCCTCCGGTGGCTGGGGGGTAAAGCGAGAACAAGGGGGTCTGACAGAGTCTTGTCGCTTCATCCTGGGATGCAACTAGACTCCAGATATGAAGTGAAGCTCTTATCCTGGAAAAATAAGCGGAAATTAATGAGTACCCTTCCTCCAGAGGCTCACGGACCCCACATTCCTCTGCCTTCGGTGGCTGGGGCTGGAGCGAAACGAGCCATATGACCTGAGGAACTGCCACCCAGAGCCGGGATCGGAAACTGCCTTCTCTAGTTCAAAATAAAATAATAATATATATATATATATAGAATAAGGATAATACAGTTTTTCTAGTCAAAGGGAGTCAAATATGCTTCAGCAATAAACCTAGCTCGAGCATTAAGGAAAAGCTTCATTTCGGAAATCTCTTTATCAACTTCTTCCATAAATTCAATAATAAAATCAACCAACTTATGCTTCAACATCTGTTCTGTATGGAAATTAGTTATGAGAAATGAAATTGCATAGCCTGGAATAGGCTTTCTACGGAGAATATAAAATGATTCGGCTCTACCAGTTAAAAACCTAGTGAATTGATGAACGAGAATAGCTTCAATTTCATCAGCCTGTTTGATTTTAATGCTCACTCGAACAGAATTGATACTAGGTTCAATCAATACTTTTTCATTTTCGTTACGGGCAATTGTCATTGGATTTAATAAAGCTTCTAAATTCTTGCCAGATTCCACTTCTGGAGTATTATGACGTTCCACTAATTCCGATGCAAAATTCTCTAGACATAATGCAGCAGTAAGAGATGTTCGCACAGCGGTCAAATAAGGGCGGAGTGATTGAGACTAAATGTTAGTATTCCCAAGACATTTGGGCAAGATTCCAGATTCCAGATTCCAGATTCCAGATTCCAGATTCCAGATTCCAGTTCCCAGTTCCCAGTTCCCAGATTCCAAATTCCAAATCCCAAATCCCAAATCCCAAATCCCAAATCCCAAATCCCAAATCCCAAATCCCAAATCCCGGTTCCCAAATCCCAAATCCCAGCACCCCAGCTCTTCAGATTCATAGACTTGCTCTGCTTAAGATGTCCGAAGATACCCTCCTTCCCCCATTGGAGGCTAGAGGTATATCACCAAACTCTTAGCAAGGTTTCAGGTCTCCAAGCTCGGGTATAGTTCTAGCCACTTAGCTCCGCCGGCTCCCGGTATTGCTAGACCAAATCTCCTATAAACTACCAACACTACCTAGCGGTCCGAGACCATCTCATAGCAAACACACGAGGGAAACATTACACCCAAGAGCAGAGCGACCAGCCGGTGTCGGGCGAGAGGGACAGAAGCACTATCGGGAGAAGAGAACTCCAATAGAGAATTAATGAAGATAGCTCAAACCACTGTTGCCACACCTACCATTGTTTCTTTTCGTACACCACTTCACAACTAAAGTCTCAATTCATAGGTCAATTGAGTAAACAAGTGAAATTCCAAGACTATGAAAACAGTTTCGTCACCACAATTTCGAGCTACAACTAACTAGGTATCTATCGGTAATATTATTATAACGCCAGTTGAAATTTCCCTGGTCAATTTACTACTTAACTTACAGCGTAAATTTCAAGTCTAAATGTCTGAAACGGAGCTAGCTAGCTAGCTAGCTTTCGTCGCGAGGCTGAAGATGCTCATTTAGAAAACCGGGTAACTCAACTTACGTAATTCATTTTAACTACCTTACGTAAAATGCTGTCAAACCGGTGCGATAAAGTTAAGTTAGTCGAAAAAGTGTCCCTTCCCCCCCTTTCTCGTCCATTCTTTATTTTATTTTTCTGTTCTTTGGGAGACTTTGTCTTCCTTCTCACTATAATACTATATCAGTATATCTCCTCAATCTCCTTGGACCTTGAATCGATGTATAACTAAGCTATATATTTTCTAGAAATGAATAAATTTCTAACTATAAAGCATAACTTCACGAAGCCAAGCTAGCTTGATCTGAAAACCGATATTTGCCGTATCGTAACAGGTGATTAGTAGTAGTCTCTTGCACTGGAGAATTGTAGATTACATATATGTTGATCCTTCGAGTGTTGAGTGTTGAGAGCTGGACTACAACTTTGGAAAGTTCTCGGGTTTCAATTATGTTTAAAAGTGATAAAAATTCCCCCCTTTCCCTGAGTGACGTCTACCCACTAATTATCCCCTGGATGATATTTTGTCAACTAGTGGAGGGTTCCGGAGGCTAGGGCCAAGAGGTTCAGATCCTGCACTTATGCTTAGTTCCAATTCCAACCGTTTTTTTCACAGAACATTTAAGAACGGAGTTTTGAGTCTTGAGACTTTTTGAACATGACCTTATCTACTCCTCCGGTCACGGTTCGACCAGTTAATGTTAACCCCCCCCCCAAGGTGGCCTAACTCAGGGGAGACAGCCTACACCATATAACTGATTTAGGAATTATTCAGTCGATCATATGGCACGTGAAATTCACGTGAATATTCTAGCCGCGCGATATTATTTTTCAAAGTCTGTATATAGTTTATGGAGTCTTAGAGGCAATTAACATTATGTGGACCTCTCTCTCTTCTTCTTCCTTCTTAGCTGTATTTCAGGGAGTCATTAATTTGGTCAAGAAACTAGTAATCAGTCTAGGTGTGAGTAAATGATGCCTTGGGAAGCGATTATTGATCCTAGTGACAAAGTATATTACTGGAACTCGGAAACCAAACAGTCGACTTGGATAAAACCTCATGAACTTCAAACTCCTTTAGAACGAGCTATAGCCAAATCCGATTGGAATGAGTTCACTACAGTAGAGGGAGGAGTTAAATATTGGAATAATTCTAAAACTGGTGAAAGTGTTTGGGAATTGCCTGCTGAAATTCATGAACTTGCCAGACAATTGGCTGATAGCGATGATGTAGCAAGTGGTGGTGGTAACGGTTCAACTTCAACTCCTGTACACTCAGCAGCAGCGAGTATACAAAATCAATTTAAATATAATGAAAATAAACCTTATCAAAGTCCCATTCATCCTAGTCGAACGACTTCTTTAGGGTCAAGAGATGCTGATGTGAAGGCGTTTCAGGAAGCTCTTATTAGAGCAAATGTTGGTGGCGGCCATAGTGGACCTACCTCTTGGAATGAAGCAGTAAATGTTTTGATAAAAGATCCTGGATATTGGGTTCTTAAAGACCCTTTAGACCGACGACAATGTTTCGATGCTTATTTGGCTGAACTAGCAGTGACGCGTAAAAGAGAAGCTCGTCTCAAATGGGAATCACAATTTCAAGCCATGACCAATCTCCTGAGTAGTGATAAATATTCTGATAAAATCCATTATTATTCTACTTGGAAATCCTTCAAATCAATATTAAATAAAGAACCACAATTCCAAGATGCAGATATCAAACAACAGCGTTATGTATTTCATAAATATATTGAAACTCTTCGTAAACAACGAGACCTGGAAATTGAAACTGCTAAATATCAAGAAATGGAACTTCTTGAATCACAGTTTATTAAATTGCGAGTATCGTCGGCCGATTCATTATGGACTGATGTTTTTAACTCTTTGAGGGATAGTGGTGTTTTGAAATCCAAATGTCCTCATTTACAAAGTATTGATATTCTTATTACATTTGAAGAATACATGAAAAAGTTGGAACGTAAACAAAATAAGGAATTGCAATTAGAAAAGCAGAAAATTTATCGTAAAGAGCGTAAGGTTCGTCAGGCATTTATAGAATTGTTAGAGGTATTACGTTCAAATGGTCATATTAAGGTGGGAAGTAGATGGAGATTTTTAAATGAAGGAAGTAGTAATAGTGATGGTAATGCCAGTGCCGGTGATAACGGTGATAACGGTGATAATGATCATGCCAATGCCAATGGTACTAATAGTAAGAATGAGAACAACAACAATAATTCTACTACGGTTGGAGGTATTTTCCCCCTTATTGAAAAAGATGATAGATATATCCAGTTATGTGGTCAAGACGGTTCTACTCCATTAGAATTATTTTGGGATATTGTAGAAGAAGAGGATCGGAAAATGAAACTTGACCGTGAGCTTGTAATTGATATTTTGGCTACTAAAAAGTTCACAGTGACCACCAGTTCATCATCTTTTGATGAGTTTCTTCAGATCGTACAATCCGATCCAAGAGGTAAAGAATTCTCTAAAAGCTACCTAAGAAATATTTTTGATAGTTTATTGAGAAGGTATCGTCGTAGTGAATCGTCACCTTCCTTGGGCCCACCATCCCACCAATCTCGTCGAAGTGAATCGATCTCCTCGGCTCATCATCGTCCGCGGCATTCTTCGCGTGGTAGAAGTGGAATTCTCACTTCCGACGATTATAACGACCGTCGCCATGATGATGATCGTTATGCTGAAGAGCGTAAAAGTCGCCGGGCACAAGACGATTTTCGAGATGCTTTGAGACAATTGGAACCACCGATCCGTATATCTGATAGGTGGGAAGATATAAAACCTAGAGTTTCTGCGTGGTCCGAATATTTAGCTTTGGAGGAACCCTATCGGCGTGTTGCCTTTGAAAAGTATATTAGACGTCTAAAGGATCGGGAATATGAGCAACGAAATCGAAGTGAACGTGGTGAAAATAAAAGTGGTAGACAAAGAGAAGATGATTGGGATAGGAGTAAATATCGTGGCCGAGAACGTGATTGGGAGCGGGACTATGACAGTGATCGCCACCATGAACGTGAACGTGTTCAGGAACGGGACCGAGATCGTGATCGTGATCGTGATCGTGATCGTGATCGTGATCATGAGCGTGGTCCAGAACGCGATCGAGAACGCGTCAGTGATAAAGAGCCGAAGCGAGAGGTAATCCCGCATGAAAATGAGCGAGACAGAGAACGACGTCTACGAGATGAAGAACGAATTAATAGAAATGCTGATCTGAGGAATCGTCCGTCTGGAAGGGGTCTCGACCACGGTCCTCATTTGGAATATTAATCGATAGATGTATATTTTATTAGTTAATAGGACCTGAGCCCGTTTTTGATCGCTTCGTTGGAGTTGAGATTGATGGGCTAAGCTCAATTGTGCAATTCCCAGCTAGACTAGCATGACTCGTCTTAACAGGTTATAGAACCGCCGAACGGATCTAACCACATGATTCCTTGTAGGACGCAATCACTATGTAACAGTGTTTATTAAATAAATCAATAAGGGCATATATGTTAAACCCTGTTTTCGTTCAATTATTCTCTCTGTAAAAAGGACGAGACCAAAATTAATCCCAATATAACTATTTTGAAATTTTGATTCTCCGTCATTAGAATCGTCGCATACCCCACTTTTGGAATGTATCCTTTCACAACACCCACAATCTCAGACTCTCTATCCAAATACATTTGCTTATAAGCATATAAATCCAAATCATCCATGGGGTTATTATCACCTTTTGTAAATAGTAATTGCTTTTTATTTCTGAAACGTTAGACAAATAACTCGCTCGAGGTTGAGATTGTCAACGGAGGTGATCAACTCGAAACGGCTCTCAGTATGATCCGAGGAAAGATATGTAGACCTAACTTAGAAAACCTGATCATATCCTAATCATAGCCTGGGATCCTACCCAAGACAACTTCCCCTTCAACTTACGATGAATGATGACGCATTACTCGGTGTACAATAGGAATCGTCCTTCCCTTGACATTATATACAACCACATCCCCTACTTTAACACGATGTTCTCGATTCCACAGTACAAGAATATCACCCCGCTGGAATGCCGGTTCCATTGATCCTGAAAGAACCACTACCACTGGAGATTCTGAATTTGACACCACTCCCAATCCCTTGTAAAACATAAACGCAGAACTCAACACTAGGAGTACATTGAGTAGCTGTACTAAAGTCTGCCTCGGCGAGAAATTGAATCGCATTATAAAAAAGAGAATTAATCCACGAAGAAATAAAAACTAGTATCGGAACTTGAATATGTGATCGTGGCGTTCGAGAATTGAATTATGAAAATGTGTAATAGGGTATGACACTGTATCCGAGGGAAATGAAAGAAACCAACCACTAAACAAACACAGTCTAGATATCACAGGTTGTATCGATTATTCAAGTCGTCGAATACAATGAATATAAAATATTATAACAAATTGAAATATAAAAGATTAGTTAATTATTGAAAGAAAGAAGTGAAATAATCAAGAGTGTTGTCAGGACATACCCAAAATGGGTATACCTAAATAACCCTAACCGTAGATTAGGATTTACCATACCCGAGCAGCACATGGATTACTGATGTCAAGATACGTGATGGTCGATTCTCTAAGCATTGACCTATTAATGTTAACTTACGAAGTAAGTAATTCTTAATAATAGTCTATGGTATTAGGTATTCCACGAATTAG
>JAJMIF010000254.1:0-13089 GCA_030583505.1 Sugiyamaella castrensis
TAAAGAAGATTAACAAAAAGAAAGTATAGAAAAATAAAACAGTATAGATAATAATAATTTGTAATAATAATAATTGTTGATCATGTTGAATCGACCAAATAGGACTATAGTTGAATATATAGGTAAGAACTGGTAGTTACATCCCGTATTGGGATATTTGTTTAAACATCAGCGTTTGCAGTGGGAGTACTTCCCACAAGTTATTTGAGCCGCACAACTCATCGTGCGTTCGTAAGCCCTACAAAATCAACTTCGGAGTCGCGATGCCTTCTCCTGAGTTCTTACCTTGAACTTTTATTCAAGTTTCGGAGCCAGTTCTTGATTTACACAAATCCATGAGTGTCTTATTAGAGACTTCTTACGGTAAGTTAGTTAGTTAGTTATCAGATTTCAAACATAACAAAAATGTGTTCTAACTTTAAGGTGATTTGGTAATAGACCTATTTACTGATGATTGTCCAAAATCGTGCCTAAACTTTATTAAATTATGTAAGGTCAAATATTATAACTTTGCTCCATTTTACAATATTCAAAAAGGATTTAGCTGTCAAAGTGGTGATCCAGAATATCCCTTGGGAAATGGTGGCCAGTCTATCTGGAGTTTAATGAAAGATGATAAGGTTTCTAGATTCTTTGAACCAGAGATTGATCTAAAGAAATATACTCATAAGTTGAAAGGCACTGTTTCAATGGTAACTACAAGTAGTGGTGATGAAGAACGACGATTAGCTGGTTCACAATTTATTATCACACTAGGCAATAACCTTGAAAGTTTGGATAACCAAGGAGCAGCTATTTTTGGTCATGTTGAAGAAGGATTTGATACGTTGGAGAAAATCAATACTGCATTCTGTGATGATAATGGTCGACCATTGAAAGACATTCGAATAAAACATACACACATTCTCGACGATCCATTTGAAGATCCTGAAGGGCTTTGTTCAATCCTTCCTCCTTCTAGTCCTGAGCCGACAGAGAAGCAATTATCTACTGTTAGAGTAGGAGAAGAGGATACTGAAACTGGCCAGAATCTTGATGATGAGACTGCTATTCAGCAGAGACAGAAAGAACAAGATGCTAGAGCTCAAGCATTAACGTTGGAGATGGTGGGCGACTTACCATTTGCAGAGGTCAAACCAATGGAAAATGTATTGTTTGTTTGTAAATTGAACCCTGTGACAAAGGATGAAGATTTAGAATTGATTTTTTCAAGATTTGGGCCTATTGTTTCATGTGAAGTTGTTCGAGATAAACTAACTGGAGACTCATTACAATATGCTTTTATTGAATATGAAAATCAAGAGGATTGTGAACGGGCATATTTTAAAATGGATGGTGTACTTATTGATGACAACCGTATTCATGTAGATTTCTCACAGAGTGTATCAAGGCTGAGTGATCGGTGGAGAAATGAGACTAATCAGAAGAGGCAACAGGCTGGTGGAAAGAGCTATGGAGGAGATGGTTCCAATAAAAGAGATGAGGGAACAGATAGAAGATATGATAGGAGTGACAGGAGTGACAGGAGTGACAGGAGTGATAGGGGTGATAGGGGTGGCAGGAGTGACAGGAGTGGCAGGAGTGACAGGAGTGGCAGGAGTGACAGGAGTGACAGGAGTGACAGGAGTGATAGGAGTGATAGAAGGTATGATTGGAGTGGCAGGAGTGATAGGAGTGATAGAAGGTATGACAGGAGTGACAGGAGTGACAGGAGTGACAGGAGAGATGACAAAGATAACACGGGAGGCTATAATGACCCCCGAAACAACAATTATCGTAGAAGAGACGAAGATAGGAGCGAGCAGAGAGATAGAGATTATCGCGATAAAGATCGAACAGAAACTCGTCGTCCAGATAGACCTTCGTCACCTTATCGGCCTCGTGAAAGAGATCAACGTCGGAGATGACAATAGAACCCCAGGCTCGTTTCCCTCGAAGTTAAGATCGTATCTAAAATATTTAATAGTATTGTACATTAGGAATTATTTAATAGAATACAAAAATTATATTAAAAACGGATGCTCGAATATTAATTGGTTTATGCAGGGTTACTCTTGTTAAGAATATTACTAGTACTCATTAGATTCCCAATGTAATCTTGAAGGAACCGGTTCTCATTTGTTAATCTGTCATAATCTTCCTTTACTTTCACAATACGATCAAGGATATCAGTTAAAGAATCTTGAATAAGTTGAGCTTCTTTACGTAGAACCTGGATTTTTTCACGACCAATTTTTTCAATGGCAACATAATCACGACGAGGAGAAGAAGTTCGTTCCGGTGGATCAGTCGAGGTAATAAGTGCATCACTTATTTCGATTTGTTTACCTGAAAATGGAATTGAGATAGTTCCTGAGCTATCCTGAGTAGCTAGTCCTAAAATAGTATTCTTAATTGTAGGAGATGACGGTGATATTATTAGAGAAGGATCTTGTTCATTTGATTCCGAAGTTAATTCTGATGTTGATACCGATATTGTTATTGATGATGCTGATGCTGGTTCTTGTACAGGTTGAGGCGGCACTGTTGGTTCAGATGTTGTTAATACAGTCACTACAGATGACGATTCATTTTCATTTTCATTTTCATTTTCAACATTCGGTGAAGAATTTTGATAAGAATCTTCTGATGAAGACGAGGTTCTTGGATTCATAGCTGGTGAAGTAGGTGAAGAAGAAGAACCTAAAACAATTGTAGATGATGTTATTCGATTAATTGGTACAGGGGGACTAGAAGTCATAATAAACGCGAAACTGATAGTAATCTAACAATAATATAGATAACTCTTATAATCTTCGGTTGTCAAGTACTACTCTATTTCCTCACTCCTCTTTCTATATCTTGACGTCTATAATTATCATTCAAACCCTTATAATGATCTTGAGTTCCGAATATAAGTTCTCCTATTATTAAGAACGAATTTATGGAAGGCAAAAGATTTTAAGATAAATTCTAGATGAAAGTGAACTTGACAGAATGAAAGGATGGATGGATGAAAGATAGATGGATGACGGTTGGTGGTGCCGATTCATAATTTTAACGAGGCTTGACGTCACATGGTGTTAGATGACGACTAATAACTTAGTAATCAATTGGTACAGCAGTTAGTCAGATTCTGTGAAAAGGCAGAGAGAGACTTTATGCCGGATAAGATTAGCAATTCGATTTCATTCACGTCTTAATTAAAAGACAACACAATAACGAAATCAAGCAGTTTAGGCATGGGGAGCGAATTCTGGACTCACAACGCATTCCCCCTGGTGGCTGTGGAATGGGTTATAGGAGGGCATGAGGAGACAATGTGTAGCGACGACACGGCGATAAACGATAAACGACTTGGTAGGAATGATCGTCGTCAATAATGCGGGGCAGGGTGCGCAGTAGGTAGACGGGTCGGCCACTGACCAGCTAATTGATTAAAGCACGTTATACAAAGTTTATGCTCGCTTTAATTAGATACGCAATATATCTTTTACGTTGGAGCCAGTTACCGATCGGCTGTTAAATGGTACATTGCAACTAATTAACTACCAGTAAGCTTAACTTGACGTTATGGTTGTTAGCAAATGGTTGTATGAATTGTGAAACCAAAAAAGTTCAGCCCAAGCAGGACGTAATATACAATCACTAATAATAAGCAGATTAAATTCCTGGAATAACCTTAGATCGGGTTAGTTAACAGCTAATTAACCTTACTGTAACTTAAGTCTATAACCGGTTAATTCAACGGGTGTCACAACAAATTAGGTTAGATGTGGACGGACAGATGCATGCATAACCCAAAATTTCCAAATACAGCTTCGCCTGAGTTAGGGGATCCTGGAACTTCGCCCAGACTCGGAGGCAGAACAGAAGTGTTAAACATTATAAATTCAATGAATTGATTCGTGTAACTTTAATTGGTTAATTAATTAAATTTCATGAATACTCCACATTGGATCTTAATGACTTCTTGTCTCCGCCAGCTGGGGTAGTTAACAATGATTAATGCATTCATGCATGAGTTTTGTGGTTGCCCTGACGGAGTTTAACAAAACTCAGGGGGTGCAGGGATGCAACAGGTAATTAGTGACATAACTTTGCATGTCGTTTAAGTTTTTTTAATTAAATGATTAACCTTATTCATTTTGCACTTTCATTAATTGCTTATCACTTTGCTACCTGCCCTTTGTTAACATCAAAAACCAATGAAGAATTTTAAAGATCAGTATCTTGCATGTATTCATCAAAAAACAATATGTCCGAGTTTTATCAGTTACCTACAGAAATTTTCTGTATTATTATAAACTATCTAAATCAGCAAGATTTGATAAATCTCTTAAAAACTAGTAAGCAATTGTACGATATTACTATTCCTTTTATCTGGCACCATGTCAAATTTACCCGTCAATCTGTCCTAGATATATTGGATCTCAATGCAGATATGAATCAGGATTTTGTTGTAACACCATTATTTGGGAGACTTCCACATCATGAGCATCAGTACGACAGTGATCCTCTGCAGCAAATGTTTAATCGGAGCTCAAAGAGGTACTCAGTATATGACCGAGTTTTCAAATTAATAGAAGCGATTATTTCTGGTCAAGTATCTGATAAAGCACTATCTTCAATTCAAATTCTTACATTAAATCCCAGTTATGAACCACTTGAATATCGAAATTTGCCGGATTGTTTGTCTTCTATCTCATCGTCATCACGTCATTCACCATTCTTAGAGTTTCTAAGAAAAAATGTCTTTGTTCCTGGAAAATTAACCAATTTACAATCTGTAAATATAGTTAATACCATTGGTTTTGGCAGGCATGTTACATTCAGGGAAGAAGACAAAATTTTAGATTCAACTTTGGCTGAATTTCTAGGAATAATTGAAACGTTTTTAAGAGAGAAAAAGGATTCATCATTCTTCAATATCTCTATTTATTTGTGGTACACTAATAGTTGTACATTGCATACCTTCGATCGTTACCAAAAAATGTTTCAGAATCATTTGAAATGGTTATCCATCTATCAATGTATGTATAAAAACGAGAAGACTGAGTCATACGATTTATTTCTCAACAATCTGAAGAAATTTCCACATTTAGAAGTGTTATCAATCAATCATTCAGGAGGAAGGAGACTTGACAATAAACATCCTGGTTTCAACAAAACTGTCAATTATAAACTACTCAAGCAAGAATTGGTTAACTTTACTAACTTGAAATCATTTACCATTGATTATAATGGTCGAAAGGATCGGTTCTTTGATTCATTAGTATTACCAAAATCTTGCAGCGATTTGTCTTTTGAAATGACAGATAGAATGGTCAATAATACCACTTACGATTTTATAAATTTAACATCATTAAGGTTAAGGATATATCGTGAAAAGACTAATCCTCAACTTGTTAATAATAACAACTTCAATAATCCTTTTAAATCTCGCAATTTAATAACTGTTGATATTGATGCTGGTACTCATGATGATCTGCCAAAAGGTCTTGATATAGCTATCTTCAAAGATAATCGTTTTACTGAAACAGTTATATTAAGTACAATTTCCAGTTCAGGCTTGATTGCTCTGGCAAATTGTTGTCCAAACCTGCGTCATTTAGCGGTTTTAAGATCTTCCAACACTGATAGAAATAAAAATAATTTTAATGAACTATCTCTTGTAGAACTTGCGAATAAGTCGATCAAATTAGAGCAATTATTATTACCAGTAGATTTTCATGCTCGACCACTCAATGTTTCTATTATTAGATCACTAATTACAAATTGTACTAATCTTGATGGATTCTTTGTAGACACTTGGAAATCACAGCTTGGGTCTGGAAACAAAATATACGAGTTGAGGTCAAAAAATGGTCTTCAAAAATGTTTTAAATATTTAGGAAACCAAGAGCCCTGGTTATATATGAGGGTTCTAAGGCTAAATAATAATCGTTGGACAACTTCTGGTAAATTTGAAGTACCATGTGGACGTAGGATATTTAGATTTGATAAGGACGTATTTGAGGCGATGATGAATCATGATTAATATTATAAATCCCTTAATTCAGATGTTATCCAAGATTCGATATAAACCGTGCAATGGATTTTAATTTTTAACGGAACAGATTGATTTTATTGACTTCAAAATGTAATTATCTATAGCCACGCACGCTCGACCCCTATACTATGGCCTATACTTCGGTCGAATATCAAGGCATATGCCGAGACTCATCGCACTTTCTACTCTCGATGTGATGATCCCCATAACAGTTGCTACACGCGAGAACTATTCTAACTCCGTTATCGGTGATCGTAGCGAAAGCCCAATCCGTCGGAGATAAACCGAGTGTTTGTATACAACTCTTAGTCATTAATCAAAGGAAGATAATGGAGTGAATGTATATTTTGAAAATACACTTGATAATAGAATTTAGGCATAAGAACAATTTAAAATGTCCTGACGGCAGTGCTCCACCCAGATGGGACTCCCGAGCTCGCTTCTCTCTGTAATTCGTTCAGCCAGTGCAGGTCTCGACAGAGCCCTAGTGTCCAGCCCAGTCCGGGGGCAGGCAGAGAGCCCAGCCGGAGGAGGCACTAAGCTCATAATCTCGTGAACAGATAAATCAATATCGGACTGTTATTGATTCAAATCAGCTGTGGTCGTACAATTGGTGCTATCGACACAGCTATATTGACAGGGTATTCGGTCTAGGACTCATAGCAACTGACTAGCTAATAGGTAGTGAACCTCGGGAATAGCTCAAGGTGGTATTCCTTTTGTATTTTCATAACTAAGATAGAGAACTAGAACAATAATAAGAATAAGAGGCAAATATATAGACTTGCCATAAGGGTAGTGAAGAAGAAGTAGAGGGTCCTCCACTACAACAACAACATCAGACTTTGATTCCTTCAAATCAAGATTGGTTCGAATCAATATCGGACTATTATGCACCTAAATCAATATCGGACTTTTATTCATTTAGATCACAATATCGGAGTGTTATTACTTCAAATCAATATCAGATTGTTATTACAACACCAATATCGGACTGTTATATCCACAAATCAATATCGGACTGTTATCCAATCAAATCAATACCGGACTGTTATGCAATCAAATCAATATCGGACTGTTATAGGCAAAAATCAATATCAGACTGTTATAGCTTCAAATCAATATAGGACTGTTATGTTCTCGAATCAATATCGGACTGTTATAGGCTCGAATCAATATCGGACTGTTATAGGCTCGAATCAATATCGGGCTGTTATTGTGTCAAATCAATATCGGACTGTTATAAGCTCAAATCAATATCGGACTGTTATAGCTTAAATCAATATCGGACTTTTATGGCTTCAGATCAATATCAGACTGTTATTGCTAAATCAATATCAGACTGTTATATCTTCAAATCAATATCGGACTGTTATTGTATAATCAGGGAAACTTTAACGGGTTAGGGAAATATCACGTAAACGTCGTGTAACTCTGACGCCTTAAATTATGTTCCGACATCATCCAAGGAAAGAGATAACCAACCATTCCAGTTATGACCACTCACGTGAATACTGAGGACTCAATGACTAAGAAGACTGTCATTCCAGCAGAAATAAAGCGTTATCACAACATTACTGGAACGCCAGATAGAGTGCAATTATGTATATGTGGAACAAAGGGTTGATCAATGGGATGGATCTCTCGACAGGAACAGAGGAGATAACCCAATATGCATGTCCTGTGAAATGGCTAGCCAACACCGTCGGTCTTTTCATAATAATCCAAGACTGAAATCGGATCGGCCATTAAGGTTAATACAGTATAATAATAATACTTTCTGATCTAATGGGTCCCTTCCAAGACTCTGAGGGGACTAATGTGAAATATTTGATAACCATTTTAGAATGACTACACTCACATTATGTGGGTATTTTTCCCCTGCGAGACAAAACAGGCGAATCGGTATTGATAGCCAGCTGAGCATTGTTTTCTGGAAAAGGTTATATAAAGTTAGAGAACTATTTTTAGTACTTGTTTTTTCCCGATCAAAGTTGAAGTAGTTCTATTTTAATTCAGATCTCATCGACCCTGAATTAAATTTCTGTAACAAGTAATGATCTGTTACTTTGTTTATTTTAAGCCTCATGGCTTGCGGCGTTAGATCTCTGATTTTACAAACGTTTATTTTCTTTTTTTGAAGGTTAATAAACTGTTTATAATATATGAAGAAGAGTTTCTCTTATCAACTAACTCAATATATTATTACTTAATCTGTTTGATTACGTTTAGATCGGTCCCTAACCCGTATCGTTAATTTGAACCGTTTGATCGCGAGATCTTCGTCACCAATCTCGTATATCAAAAGTGAAATTTTACGATTAATAGCCATCATTATTCTGTTCGTTTCGTTATGACGCTGTCTCTTTTTATGTCAAAAAAGTGGCATCAGTTTGTTATTCCTCGTTTAACGTCAAATAAATACGATGTTGTATTCTTCTCTTCCCTATCTACTTCTCCTCGTTTAATTGTTAATGATTTTCAATATATTAAATCGGAATACACGCCCACTAAATATCCTATTGTACTTTGTCATGGTCTATTTGGTTACGATACTCTGAAATCTCCTGTACCTGTTATAGTCAAAGATCTTTCTTATTGGCATGGTATTAAGGAAGCTCTTGAATCTGCAGGTGCAAATGTTTTCTCGGCTAGTGTCCCTCCAGCTGGTTCTATTGAAACCCGGGCAAGGTTATTATCTCAAGTAATTGAAGAGTGGGCTAAGCGAAAATCCAAGAATGAATTATTATCAGAGCCTATCAAGGTCAACTTAATTGGACATTCAATGGGTGGACTGGATGCAAGATATCTTATATCAATTCTTCAGCCTCCAAACATTCAAGTCGTATCATTGACTACTATAGCAACTCCACATCGAGGGTCATCATTTGCTGATCATGTCTTTGAATCGATAGCTCCAAGACATATGCGTACAATGTTAAAGATACTTGCGCTTGTGGGCGGAATTCAAGATTCTACAGGATTGAATCAATTAACTATGAAGTACATGCAGAATGATTTTAATCCGAAAGTCCCCGATTTACTTGGTGTTTATTATATGAGCTATGGGGCACGATTTACACCCCGGTGGACCAGTCTTTTACGATATTCAGGAAGATATATCAAGTCCAAAGAAGGTGATAATGATGGGGTTGTAAGTGTTTCATCTGCTGAATGGGGGGAATATATGGGGACCTTAGATGATTGTGATCATCTAGATGTAGTGAATTTGGTTGGACTTAATTATTGGTTGAAAAGGATACGAAACGAGCCTCATTCATTTAATGCCATTGCATTATATCTACATATAATGGATAGTCTAGCTAAGCGAGGATTTTAATGTCATGCGGGCCCATGTTTTAGTTCCGGCGTTAGAGTGTAGTCTCAGAACTGCCTAACTGTTAGCTCGAGAATAGCCCTGTAGAGACTAATTCGAGCGAAATGAGTAACCGAACCGGCCAGTAGCCCACCCAACCGTAGGAGTCAAGGGACGAGGTGAAATGGAATATGATATATCGTCTAGTTTATTTGATCTATTCAGCAGGATATGTTATTGTTTTCAATACAGTGAACTCATCTATTCCCCATTGACCACCAAACCTGCCAAATCCACTATTTTTAACTCCCCCATGTGGAATTGCTCCATCGTCAAATACAGTATTACCATTAATATGAACAGCACCTGACTCTATTTTTCTAGCAATGGAAATCCCATGAGCAACACTACTTGTCCAGACTGAAGTATTAAGACCAAATTTACTTTTATTGACTTCATTGATAGCATCTTCTACAGAATCCACAATGTTTACATAAGCTATTGGACCAAAGGTTTCATCGTGATGGAGTTGCATATCAGATGTAACATTTGCCAAAAGAAACTTTGCAACATCTCTACCATTATTATTATCTACGACAATTGATTTTGACATAATGAATTTGGCTCCTTTATCGATTGCTTGATCTACTAATTGTTGAATACGAATAGCATTACTGGAATGGAACTGTTGACATTTAAGATAATCCTTAGCTGATTCTAGTTCAGCAGTTTCTTTAAGAATGTCTAGAAATTTCTCTGCAACACCTTTAGTTACAAAAACTCGTTCTGTTGACATACAAATCTGGCCAGAATTGGCCCATGCGCCAATGACTATATTAATTGCTGCTTCTTCAAGATTAGCAGTATCGTCAATTATAACAGCACCTTTTCCACCAAGTTCGAGTAATACTGGCTTTAAATGTTTGCCGGCCAATTGAGCAATAATTGATCCTACTTTAGTTGAACCAGTAAAATTAACTTTTCGAATTACTGGATCAGCAATAATCTGTTCGACCACTCCCTGCGAATCTTCAGGGGGAACTTCTACAATATTCAGAGCACCTTGAGGTAATCCTGCATCAATTAACGCTTGTAAAGTGAGATGTTGAGTAATTGGGGAATTCTCAGAAGTTTTTATAATTACTGAACAACCAGCAGCAAGTGGGCAAGCAGCAGCTCTTATTGCTAGAACTGAAGGTGCATTCCATGGGACAATACCGAAGACTGGACCAATTGGTTCTTTTAATATTATAGGGGTACGGCCTTTTACTGGAGACATAATAATATCTTTACTAACAGAAGGGATAAGACTACCTAAAGCTGTCATATAACCAATTGCATCATCAACAAAAAGTTTAGAAAACAATTCGGGTATTCCAACTTCTTCAGTTGTTGCTTTAGCTATTTGATCTTTTCTTTCAGTTAAAAGTTTAGCCGCTTGAAAGAATATTTCCTTTTTAACAATTGGTGAAGTATTTCTCCATAATGGAAATGCATCATTAGCTGACTCAATAGCTTTTAATGCAATTGATGAAGATTTTGAAGAATAATATCTTAATCCGTTGATAACGTTAGAACGAATCATGAAACCTTAGATTACAAACTGATAATAATAATAATAACAATGATGATGATGATGATGATGATGATGATGATAATGATGATAATAAGGATTTAGAAGAGAACTTTTTCAACTGATTACAATCTGCTAATACCACTTGATTTGACCGAGAGTGAAGTTATATACATTCGATGCAGTTGTATATTATAAAAAAATAATGCTGATCTGATGGTCGCTAAACCAACCAAAAATATATCGTCAAAACTGAAAATAATATAAACAATTAAAATCTATCCGGTTCTCATCTTTTAAGATACTCAAGTACACGGAGATAACTGCCGGTATCACAAATAGGAACAAATAGGAACTCCGACGGAAAAGGGAAATAAACTGCAGCAAGATTCAGATGTATTTTGTTTCCACTATACCTTTTAAGGAAGTCTAACCAAACCCTGGATTAGATCTTTGGAAGCTAACCAATAATAGTAAAAATGAAATTGTGGGGATTGAGAGACCTCTGCAGTAGCGCCCCTGAGGACGAGCAAGCCGAGGCTTGATTGGTGAACGCAGAGTGAAGAACTCATAATCAGTTCCACATGTGGAGAATTGTGGGGACAAGACAAACAACTCCCACGTGGTTACTAGTTCTCGATCGATATATATATATAACTTCCTGAGCTTGGTGAAGCCAACCAACCACCCAAGGTCGACGGAATTAATTAGTTGATATTGTCAGACTAATATAAATAGAGAAGTGGTTCGCTATTGCGAGTGCAGATGATGAGAGACAAGAGTTAACAGAAATAACTTGACTCGAATATTAGTCTCCTAACACGGTTAACTAGTTTTTTTTTTAAATATTTATTCAATAATACCAATGAGGGAAAGCACCAAAAACCCACATACGTTGTTGTATTCAGGACGAGTGCTTTTTACCGTCCTTCGGAGTCGAACCGGCGTCTGGTCGTCACACACCTCCATATGCCGATGCCATAACACCTGTTGACCTCCTACAGTTACAGGGCATCCGGTTTAAACTCTTTTTCTAGAGTAAAAAAAAAAAGGAGTATACCACAGAGAGGAATAAAGGCGATGGTGAGACTTATTAGAAATATGTTTAAACTATCAAATTAGGGAAAAAATTAATGTTTGTTTTTGTTTCTAAACTTAAGAAGGTTGGGGATTGACCCACTGTGCAGAGCAGGTTGTTTTCATTCAATTTTTCTCATGTGCATTTTATAGTATTGGCGCATCTGGATTCTTAAGCAAACCGAATTTAGTGAAGGATTATTCTTTAGCGATAGTTAAATAAGATATATTAGTGTTGCTGGCTATAGATAGCTTACATAGACAATAAATGATTATCAATCAAGAAGTTAGGTGGATTGCAGTTAGTTACGAAATCAAGATGTTAGTGCTATACGCTAGATTCATAAGAGCAATATTTGTTTTAAACCATCACTACAGATACAGGAGTACTTTCGAAGAAGAGGCATTTGAGCTACTGGCAATGGAGAAATTCGTAAAACAGAGAATGAAAGGACAGAGAGAAGATTATGTCAATTTAAGGAGGAATTACAAAAATAAAATACAATAACATTTGTCCCCAGCCTAGAGTGGGCTAGGCAACCTCGTGCTTAATTACCTTTATTTAGAAGGGGTTTTTATATTAGAAATAATATTTCCTCTTTGAGGGCAAGCTATTGTGGTATAGGGGTTATTATATGAGGATTTATATATGCATTTTTATATTATAATAGACTTTGAAGATCAAAAAAAAAACCCCCTGAAAACCCAGTTTGTTCTATGGCATTAAAAAAAACCATCTAGTCCAGTCCATAGAAAAAAGAAATGAGCGATACGGGAATCGAACCCATGTCGACAGATTGGAAGTCTATCATGATAACCACTACACTAATCGCCCTTTGAAAAGCCGCACTAAAGCGGCTTCCATCGAAGTCATATAACCGAATTTGTTGACGTGTAACGGACTAAAAGGTAGTTTAGACCGTTCAGGTTACAGGGTTCTATTGTTCAAGATATTGTAGAATAATTCTAATAGATGTCAGTAAACTTAGTAGAGAGAGTAACACAATATATTATTATAATTCCACTTACCTAATAGATGTCAGTAAACTTAGTAGAGAGAGTAACACAATAATCAAGTGTGACCTCTCTAAA
>JAJMIF010000255.1:0-13082 GCA_030583505.1 Sugiyamaella castrensis
TTGTTCAGTTGTTGTTCAGTTGTTGTTCAGTTGTTGTTCAGTTGTTGTTCAGTTGTTGTTCAGTTGTTGTTCAGTTGTTGTTCAGTTGTTGTTCAGTTGTTGTTCAGTTGTTGTTCAGTTGTTGTTCAGTTGTTGTTCAGTTGTTGTTCAGTTGTTGTTCAGTTGTTGTTCAGTTGTTGTTCAGTTGTTGTTCAGTTGTCGTTCAGTTGTCGTTCAGTTGTCGTCTTAAACTTAGTTATAGTCCTACTAATCCTACTAGTTCTCTCGTAGTGTCGAAATAGTCCTAGTTGAATAGTCGTATTAGAAATAATGACCAGTTATTTTACTCAAAAATTCACACCAAATCGTTCTTTCTTCTCTTTCTTTGATTATTTCAAATATAATCAATAATAAATATATGTAAAATATATAGAGTAATATATATTTAAATTTAATCCAAATGAACTTAAATGGATGGTAGTTGCTTATGATAAAGAATATAAAGACGAAGCTGCTGGTTATATATATATGTCATATGGTTTTGAAGGCGCTGCTAAGAGGTAAATGTTACGGTGCAGTATAACGTTATAACGGATTTTCAAAACATTAATGAAAATTGTATCTGACATTTATAAGGTTATAATCATTTAGCTATAGTATAAATATATAACATTTGTACGATTTTTGTGACCTTTACAAGGTTGCATTAGACATGTATCAAGCCTATAAATCTATGCATATTATAGTGTCTATTTCTATATAGGGGTTTAATTCCTACCCCAAAAGTTTTAGCAGCAATTTTTTATTGAAAGTTACATAAGCAGGATGAGGCAGATAGGTGAGAGGGGTATCGGATATATGCGGTTTGTTATTTCTATCTGTTATCTTTCTGGGGATGTTTCGGTATCTCTTTTTCTCACATATTGCATGATTCTAATTCTGATTCTAATTCTGATTCTGATTCTGATTCTGATTCTGATTCTGATTCTCTTTCTCTTTCTCTTTCTCTTTCTCTTTCTCTTTCTCTTTCTCTTTCTCTTTCTCTTTCGACTGTCCCTTCACCATTATTTCACTGTTAGTTCATTGACCTATAATTCACTAGTTCAGCTTCTAGTTTATCATACCCCTTTTTCATCCTTGTCCTTCGTTTTTTCTTCTCCACCACGCTCCCTACTCCCTTATCTGGTAATAAAACACCCAGCCAACTAAATCCGTTCACGAAGATGACGTATTGCACGTGATGCACATCAAAACTCGACATGTATAATATTTCATTCGTTATTTTAGCATAATTTACATAATTAGTTTGCAATCTCTCCCGTCATATAAAATAAATTGTGTCGTCATCTATTTTATCTATCACGCAAACCCCACGGCGTCTGCGAAGAAGGTGAACCCGAACAGAAACAGCCTAAACAGAAACAGTCTATATGTAGTTAATATATATTTATTCGGAGTATTAGGATGACGATCCGATGAGCCCTGGATTCTCTGCAATACTAATTCGAAAGAAGGCGAAGCTGACGACGATACAAAAGGGGAGAACACATAAGTACTATAACAATTGTTGCGATTAGAACGTTCATTTGATATATCTAGGTTTTACTTTGAACCATGACAGACGACGATATGTAGCAGATAGAATCTTCTTATCTTACTACGGTATTTATTCTGTTTTTTTGCTAACCATCTGAAACATTATCCTCAATATTTCGGAGTCCGAAATGGACATGCCATAGCTAATTGAATTAATAACAGTTTATCACGATTTAGATTTCGATCAAATTAAGCACCGTAAAATTAACACCACCCCATCAGAAGGGATTTATCTCTTCGGCCAGCAGATGGAACCACATCCCGTCTAGTCCATCGGGGTCCGCAGTTTCATCCTTATCTATATGCATTAAGCAGCAAAGAAGGTTATATAGCAACCAATAACTTTATACGTTATATGTTACCGGTAGGTCCGGTACTGCCGGAGTTGTATGACCAAATTAAGATTGCATCGGGCGTTCGATACCGATTTGATTCGTTACTGATAACGTTGGAACAAAATGGTGAATATTTCTTTAACGAAGTTTAAGTGAAAATCCTCCTACTGTTATTCTGTATAACTGTGAATTATTGATAAACCCTTCAAATTCTTATATTGAATATCTGGGAGAGATCCTATAAATCGGTTGGTAGGGAGCCCCTGATTCATGGATGCCAGTCGACTGGAGATTATTATTATTATTATTATTATTATTATCGAAACTTTGAAATAACGGCATAATAAAAATTTCTTCTAAACCTTATTCAGAACAAAGGCATTCATCTAAGTGACACCTTTTTTAGTAATTTTATAATAATAGACTAAATAAACTATAACTAGCCAGTCACTGACTCTTAACAATATTATGGCCATTATTGCGCCATCACATACTCTGTTGCTATGTTAAACACGCAGATTTAATCTACGCGTGTAACTTAAGCTCTCTTCCTTGATACTACTAACCTGTTATCCGATCACAGTTGCACTTGTTCTTGCCCCTGCTTCTGTATTGCCCCTCTGTCCCTGGTTCCAGACCCCTTTTTTCGAATCGAAGTCACTTGTGCAGGACGTTCTGCAGCCGTAATAATAATGTCTAGATCTATTTATATCACTCTGTTTCATCTCGATTCTAATATGGATGGATGGCTGGGTCTAGGCATCCTGAAATGCTCATATTCATTGAGTTAGGACGGGAGAACTCACCCCTTAAATTCTATTTCCCTGGGTCTGTGATGTAGGGATATTTGAGCTCTCGGAGAGAAGCACACTCTGCTAAGTGAGATCAGATTAAACGGTTGTATTAATATAATATTAGTTTATTAGCAGTATCCATATGATTAATTGTATGCATTAGTTATTCTTAGCAGTACAGCAATATCCTCTAATATTATCAATTCTATACATATATTAGTTATTCTCAGCATCCTCTACTATCATCAATTGTATACATATATTAGTTATTCTCAGCATCCTCTACTATCATCAATTGTACACATATTAGTCATTCTCAGCATCCTCTAATTAATTATTCTTAGCAGTATCCTCCTTTAATGTAACAATACGATTCAAAATAATCTCATCATCAGTTGAATCTTTATCCATACAGAAATAACCAACTCTTAAAGCTTGGAATCGAACCGCTTCAGGAGCACCTTTTTTATCATGACCAGATAAAATATCACTAGTATTCTTAGAAATCGTCCACGGAGACCGTTTTTTTACTTCAAAAAATCCAGTCTCAATAACAGCATTAGTAAGAATAATTTCACTTTCAGGATTAATATCTGCAAGATATCCATTAGGATTTGAATCGGGATTTTCAGATTTAAACAATTGATTAAATAATCGAGTCTCGGATATTTTAACTGGAGAATTATATTCACGACTTATAGCAACCCACTGAATATAAGTCTTAGGTTTCTTGAAAGGAATATCATTTTCATAATGAGCATGGATTTCAATAACTTTACCAGATTGAGGGTCTTTTTTATAAGAAGTAACCCGAATATTATGTGGGACTTTTAAAAGTCCAACAGACTGACCAGGAGCTAACCTAAAATAATCTTTAGATGATTCTTCGCGGAAATCACTTGTATCAACATAAAACTTATTAGTAAAAGGAACTTGATGTTCACCAAATTCATTATTACCAGGTTTAAATGGAACAGTAATTAATTCAAGATGATCATCGGGAACATTGTCCAAAATAACTAAAACTGGATCAGGAATCATCATAAGGCGAGGTGTAGAATCTTCTAAAAATTTCCGAATAGAATTTTCAAATCTAACAGCTTGAATTGTACTTGTAGTAGTTGTAACCCCTAATTCGGCAATAAAAGATAAAATAGCCCCAGGAGGTACCCCCCGTCTTCTAATTGCAACTAAAGTAAATAACCGAGGATCATCCCAACCATGAACAATGCCATCATTAACTAATTTAAGAATCTTTCTTTTACTCATAATTGTACCAGTGACATTTAATCTCCCTGATTCTCTTTGTTGAGGTCTATAAACTTCCAAAGCATTACATAACCAATCATAAGATTCACGAGATAAATAAAATTCCAAAGTACATAATGAATGACTAATATTTTCAATAGAATCAACCAAACAATGAGTAAAATCATAAGTAGGATAGATTTTCCATTTATCCCCAGTACGATGATGTGGAGCATTCAAAACTCTATAAGCAACCAAATCCCACATTTGAGGATTTGGATTTTCTAAATCTTGTTTCATACGAAGAGTGACAGTTCCTTTTGCATATTTGCCATCTCTCATTTCTCTAAATTGTTTTAAATTGTCTTCTATACTATTAGAACGATGTTTACAAGGAGTACGTTTTCCACCTCTAGTACCATCTTCACTGATTCCACGATGAAATTTCATTTGTTCAGGACTACAAAAACAAACATAAGCTAATCCTTTATTAATAAGTTTTTCAGCTAATTCATATAATTGATCAAAATAGTCGGAAGAATAAGTAATTTTCCAAGGTTTGAAACCAAGCCATTCAACGATTTCTTTAATTGAAGTAAAATATTGTTCTTCTTCAGCTTCAGGATTTGTATCATCATATCTCAGGTAACAATTACCATGATGATATTGAGCATAACCAAAATTAATAGCAATAGCTTTTGAATGGCCAATATGAAGATATCCATTAGGTTCAGGAGGGAATCGAGTGAGAACCTTTCCACCAGTAAAAGCCAAATGTTCTTTCATACGTTCGGGATAAAGTTGAGTATTTTCACCTGGTTTATGAAGACTACCAAGGAAGCCTTCAGAGAATATTGACGATGATGAGGAGGTAGGAGAAGTATTAATTGTGGTAGTAGTAGTAGTAGTAGTAGTAGTAGTAGTAGGAGTAGAAGTGCCACTTGTATTTGTGCTTTTGTCAGCAGTTCCTTTCTTATTCAAATCACGTTCATCTCTTGGACCAAGCAATTCGAAAACCTTTTCATCTATAATCTTTTTTACTAAAGCAGGTTTAGCCCATTTCAATTCGGGTAAATTTTTTACTCCAACTATTATTGATGGTAATGATTTATAACGTTTGTCTTCAATTTCAGTTTTATTAGCCTGAATATATTTAATAATTGAAGCTCTAATGTCATCTTCTTCTACAGTAATACCAACGCCAGATTCTTTTTCTAATTCCGATTCAGTAGAATCTTTACCAGTTCGTAGAATATAATTCCAACCAGCATTTAATTTAGCATTAGTTTCGATTTTTTCAGAACCAATCAAACGAGATAATAATTTCCTATATGGTTTAATATCTTGATCTATATCTTTAGATAACTGAGCTAAAGAATGAAGCAGAGTTGCAACTGGACCAGATAAAGGGGACTTTTCAATTTTTGCTTCATCAATAATTTCTGCTAAGCTATTTGAAACTTTTGAATTTTTCAAAATTTGTTTTATTTTTTGTTCATCAAATCCTAGAGATTTTTGGAATTTCACAGTTAAATCATCAATATCAGTCATTTTAAAAGAGATTGAAAACTAGATTGAAAACTAGATTGAAAACTATACACCATAAATAGAAAAGAAAAAATAGAAACGAAAAAGTGAGAATGAAAAAAATATCTGATCGCGATCCAAATATAAACTTTTGGTTAACCACCGTTCTTATCTGATGAGGCTGAAATGGTGAGGTTCGTGAGGTTTGTGAGGTTTGGGAGGTTTGTGAGGTTTGGGAGGTTTGTGAGGACCGCGAGGCTTTCGCCTAGGTTCCGGCAGCTGCAGATTCAGATTGAGTCACCAGGAAGATATAGCCCAGCTCATTTGCTTCGCTCGAGATTAGTGCAGCTCCTTCTTTTTGCCGAAGTCACAATGACTCAGAGAGATAAGCAGGTGTATGACTGATATCTTTTTGTGACACGTCCACAACTTGTAAGCCTCGATTTCGCAACATGAGTCACATGACTCTATTCTAATGGTTTTAGTCATGACTCTGTAGTAGAAGACTCTGTAGTAGAAGACTCTGAAATAGAGACCTGAAGTCTCCTAAGAATCGAGTTCTTTTATCTTTTACAAGCCAACTGGCAGTTTTTTACCAGCATTTAATTGATTCTAAGTTTTCATCTCTTACTATAATTAGTATATACACCAAGTACGTTATCATGAAGTATGCGTTACCCCTTGACATGTCACATTAATTACGCTTGCGCTGCTGAATAGTTATCCGTAATACTGTTCACTTTTCTCTCTCTTGTCTTTCTGCAAGATGGAAGAGAAAAGGGTTGCAGTTCGAAACACGTATAAATTCAAATAAAGATAACAAGTTGTGCGGAAAGGGCTTCGAAGGGATAATAAATTGGTACGCGTACCTAGGAATCCTAGCCACGGCTAAGCAGAGCTACTCAGCTACAGTAAGCTAAGCTCCGTCGGAGTCTGTCGGACCGTTGAGCCGTATTACATAATTCTACATGATGATCTCTATTCTATATGGTGGTTCCTGCATGCTACTCCTGAACCATTGGTGACCCAAGTATTTGCTTCATGGCACTGGAAAAACAACCAACGATAAACAACCCAGTGGGTAAAAAAAAAATTGGCTTTGAAGGGATTCTACCATATATGTCCTTAGGCGACTGTGCAAATTTGTAACTTAGAGATGCATAGATCGATTTGAGTGAGGATCATAAAATCAATGGAGTTAGTATAATTATTTTTATTCTTTAATTCTTTAATTCTTTAATTCTTTAATTCTTTAATTATAACAATTAACTTCAGAATAGAAATAACTGCTTCTTCTATAACGTTAGTACACAAACAAGGGGACATGTGCGGGCAGCCGGTTAGAACGGAGCCCCCGATAGTTAACATGAACTGCATGCATAGTGCAACTGCATAAGTTATGCAGTTAAAACAATGAGGCCATTATCGCATATGAATGAGGTCAGCCTGGTACAGATCCATCCTTGTTTTTCTCTCTCTCTCTCTGTCTATCTTTATCTCTCTCTTCACATTTATCTCCTCTTCTCTCCTCTTCTCTTCTCTTCTCTCCTCATCTCATCTCTCCTCTCCTCATCTCATCTCTCCTCTTCTCTCTCCTCTTATCTCTATTTCTTTTTTCTCTCTGTTTATGGCTATCCCTGCCAATAACTAACTGCCACTAAACTTTAATCACTCGAACGTTTGAAACTGCCCAAAACAACAATCCAAACCCAACCCAATATTAAATCCCCGCAAATCGTTACTTTGAACCCTAAGTCCACGCCCGTACGTACTTACCACATGATTGTCATGGGGTTGGGAAGGGAGGGGCATGGTCAGAGATTACTTTCTCACAGTTTCAGTCTCCATTCCTTTTAACCCTTCATTCTTTCGTACTCTCTTAATCCTTTCTTTTCATTTCTCTCTTTAAGAATTCAATTAATAGATTGATAATAATACGCGTGATATTCGTGATTTTGTTGGTTTCTCAGTATAATAAAATAATATCACACCACCATTTTAATGATCAATAATGAAAATATGGAAATAACTACTCCCGAAGAACCAACAGAAGAATCATCACCGGAACCAATTTCAAAACCAAAAACTGGTGGGTATAAATTAAGATTACCTCAACGATTCATATTTCCACAATCTAGGCTGAAGCTATTTTCATCATTGGTTGATAGTCTTCGGGTACGTGTATGTAGTAAAAAGGGGGGCGTTCCACCGTGGATTTTTTACTAACATGATATTCATAGGTACCAAAAGGTGAACCAATACTACAATGTAAGTAATCGAATGAATTCCCCCCGCCCCGAACCAGCTAACATTCCAGATTATGATGTTACAGTTTACAGAGAAGATTTGGATAATCTAAGAGATAATGAATGGTTAAATGATAACAATATTGCTTTTATGTATGAATACCTTGAACGAACATCATTAAAAAATTATACAGAAAATGGTTCCATGGTTCTTTTAAGACCATCTATGGCTTATTTATTATTGCATTTTGAGGGTACTGCTACCCATTTAGAAAGTATTCTCCCACAGCTTCGACCAGCTAGGTTCATATTCTTACCTATAAATGATAATCCTGACGTAGAATCTATAGAAGGTGGCCAACATTGGTCACTATTGGTAGTCAGCGTTCTAGATTATAAAGCACTTTATTATGATACAATGCGAATGAATAATTATGAAGTGGCCTTTGAGACTACTAAGAAACTGGCACAATTATTTAACCATAGACTAGAACTAGATGTTGTAAACACTCCTCAACAATTAAATGGTTCTGATTGTGGAGTACATGTTTGTGAATTGACCCAGTTATTAGTTGATCGATTAAGGAATGCTCAAGAAGGTCAAGATATTGATCTTGGATTAAGAGGAGTTAGTTTATCTGCATCACAAGGTAGATCGTTTTTATTTAGTACGATCTTAGCATTAATAGCAGAGAAAAAAGAACATGATCGGTTAAAACAACAACAGCTGAAAGAACGACGTCATGAAAATAATATGGAAAGAGATGCCATTGAAAATAATGGCATAAGTATTGAAGACAATATAATTGAACCAGATGGATCTTCTGATTCTCAATCTCAATCGTCATATGATGATGGCGATAGTAGCAAGAAAAGTAACGAAATTGAGGAAAGAGATGATATTTTACCGGAGCCTTTAGCAGCAGGTACTCCCATTAAGTCTACCAAGAAAAAGTCAAAATTTCCATCAAGAGGAACTCCGCCTACAAGACTTCCTATTCATTTTTCGCCTTGGAGACATAAACAATAAACAATATCTGTCCTGACCCTTTTTTCTCCCAGTCACTCTGCTTCCGGCGGTTGGGATCCTACCCCAAGACCCCGCGGCCTGCTTCAAACGTCTTTCTCCGGCGGCTTGGCACCCAGATGCCATAGCTCTGACTTCGCTCGACAGTCCCGCGTTTTGCGACAACCATCCAGACCGCGTTTTGTCTCCGGCTGCTGAGGGCGTAGGCCCCCTAGCTCTCACTGTGCTGATATAGGGGCCATCCTTTTTCGGTTCTGATTTTCCGATGATCGCTGCGGATTATGCATCTTAATTGTTACTTCTCGGGCATGAAATGAAAAGATAAAGTCAAAATATAGCCCCCGAAGTATTATAGATGATGTGGCTATATTGCAACTGATACACTATTTTGACTGACTGTGGCGAGTATGACCGTGACAGGTGGGTATGAAGCATAAAGAAAATGAAGAGAATGAAGCAGGAAAACACAATAATATCTATGTTCAATACCAAAGCCAAATGGATCGAAGATGATGAGGATAAGGAGAACAAAGATGAAGATTTGAGTAGCAATAAACATGACGACAATGACGATAATAATAACGAATCGCAGAAAGCCACGGAATCTGGGTTAGAATCGAAACGAAAGTTTACTTAGTTTGGTTCATTCGACAGATAATTGAAATTAGGAAATTTCTGCACCCTCTCACCTGTCTCCGGCAGTTGCTAATTGAGATCAAATCAGTGTTTTTCTCTTTTTTTTTTCTTTTTTTGAACGAACCAGAAAGAAGCACTGACAAAATATCACCCATTGGGGCTTCCCCCCCAGAGCTCGAAGTCCACCAAACTCGAGCGAAGCACTACCGTGAGTGAGAACTGAGGGTTGGTGATTCCTTCACCTATTTCTGGACATTTCGAGAGCAGCGAGCACTAAAGGCGCCTGGGGGCTATTCCCTCAACCACCGAAGGAAGAGTGGGTATGGCCTCGCGAGTGCTAGGGGGACTACTAGCTCTTATTAGGTATAGGACAGGCTTGAAATCAAGCTCATATCTTAACAATCACCAGAGAAGCGTATTCCGATGAAGAGAATAAAATGCAGTTAGGAGCATTTAGTGTCATACAACATAATAATAATAAAACTACTCTCACTGATAACAGTAGATATTAATTGAATCAACGGATATCATCTAGTCTCTCAAAATCACATGGTTCCATAATACAGAACACATCAAATCATGCTTCTTCTTGTTGACCCTACTAAGAGGTTCAATGCCTTGATAATAATATTCAAAATCTCAACAGGTAAAAGTAATATGTCGTCTATTTGATTCATGTCTAAATCAAAGGCAAATGGATCTTCGGCGCAATATCGTGATTTGATGGAGAGAAAGGATGGTCGGTATCTTGACATAGGGCTCATAAGATACCGCGATTTAGTTATACAAGTTACAAATTCCTCGTCTTTGCAGCTTAAGGATAACCTATTGTGTTTAAAGTTAATGATGCCACCAGCGTCCAATTTTACAGAACCAAAGATAACATTATTGTTGATGGATGTCCATAAGATTAAATTATGCAAAAATAAAAACTTTCACTTACGATAATTCAATCTCTCAAGAAGTTTGAACTCTTTGAATTCCGCAGAGATCTTAACTGTCATGCGTTTAGCAGACGATTTACTATCTCCATCAGCTGTGACGTTAGCGTATTTGATAAGGGTACCAATAATAAGAAAGTTCCTGGATAATTGTACGAACGCTAGATGATAGGTAAATTTATTCTCACTATAAATGAAAACATTTTGATAGAATCTATTTTTCTTGTGGTTGGGTCGGGCAAATTCTAGTTCAATAAATAGATGCAGCTACAATTTTAATTATTTATATAAATAATAGAAAATTGGTCATTCGCTATCAAATGGCTCCAGTCACCGCCTTGTAGGGGGAGATATCAAAGTGGAACAGCTGCCCGCATTCTAACAGATTGTATTTTATCGCAAACCCATCTCTACTGGTCACTCCAGTTAACCAAGGACTGAGATTTTCAGGTGTTTTAAGCCACCTGCAAAGTCTGCTGTCGTCTAGCAGTAGTTCGATACTGATACCTGCCGTAATGCTTATAAAGAACTCTTCCAGATTTGTACAGTTGCTTACCAGCTGTTCAAGGACTGTTCTACTCAACCGATCACCAGTTTTGTTCACATGGAGACACAGATGCGTAAGGTTTGGACAGCCTGTAGATAATTGTGATAATGAATTATTATCAAACTTTTTGTCATTTTCAAGATATGAGCCAAGATAAATACAATCAGCGTCACTACTTTATCTACCAATTATAGCTAATTGAAGAAGATCATGACAGTTGGCGGCCAGTGCTTCCATCCCATTTTTAGAAATCTCTCCAAAGGTAACGTCAACAAGACTAGGACAACTCCTAAACACGGACACGTCAAAGAACTTAGGCATCCAATCTCCAGTAACATGAATACTAAGTAGGTTTTCTCCCCAATTCAATCGGCCATTAAAGACTAATTCTTGTGATCGTATGCGAACATGCGTATAGAACTGCAAAAGTAATGATTTAAGATTAACCTGGCCTAGGTCTAAACGAATTACTGTTAGCCATGGATCATTTTCTAAGAGTTCTATATCACAGCTTGAACGCGATCGAAGAGCCAAATCCTGAAGTGTCAACGGAACCATACTAGGATCAAGTATATCAAGGATATTAAGAGAGCTGTCATCTTGACGAAAATCGTCCAGATTTATTGAAAAGGACCTCAGCTGCGTGAACCCATTCAACGCCTCATTGAATTTAAGTTTATTATTTATACTAATCGGCAAATCGATTAGTTCCACTGGACCCCAGTAAACGCATTTAATCGCTAGAACTTTGACATTCTGGCAGTTTCGTAGGCATGTGAAAAAATCATCTTCGGAGAATTTTATTTCGTTGCTAATTTCCATAAACAGCCAGACGGGATTATCTATTAGCCCAGGATTTATGTTTATAGCATCAAATACTGGTTGGGCAGCAGGAATCTTTATTGATAAGGTGGCTGTTTTACCATTTTTTTTGAAACAGTATATTTGCTTATTGTTTTTAGAATTTCATAAATATTGAGGATATTACCACAAAGATAATGATGATGATGATGATCATCATCATTATCATCATCATCAACATCAACATCAAAATTAAAAAAATAAATTTATATTGGTTAAATTTGGAAATAAGGCGTCGTCGTCCACTAGAAATATTTGGTTGATATACCTATGAAAAGTCACCTCAAAGCTACAATCTCTTTCGGAATCTTCTGGCATAATATAAATATTGTTGGCATTTTCCGACACACTCTGACTAGTAATGACTGAAATGCTTCGAATATATTCAAGTGTATTTTGACGGATATTTCCATTCCAAATTGATTTCGCCAACACCTTAGCCTTCCCACCATCAAGTTCGTAAAATATTTCACTCAAATTCCGATGGCGTGGCCCTGGAGGACCTTCTGGCCATGCAAAGCTTTCATTGATCAGAGCTCCAGGGATATCATAAAGTACGTAACAGCCGTCGCCGTCTGGCAAAACCACATGGGACCATAGCAGAGGACAAACCAAGTCATGCACCTTCTTGCTGACTCTAGCGAGAGATGCAAGGTCAGGAATGAATAGGTACTTGGTAATATTCTCGAAAATTTCAACGGGCAGAAGGGATATTTTATCTATTTGACTCATGATGATAATGGGCGTAAGTGACTAAGCGACGAAAGAGGTATAATAAATGATATCTCGGTAAACGCTTATTTGTTATTATATGGCCGATATAAATTCCTCAGTTAACTTTCTAAAATTAACTGCTTAAGTTGATAATAATCATAGCTGTCAGCACGACATAACAGATGACAAGTCTCTCCTGGGAAGTTATATTTTCTTCCTGTCTCATCAAAAATTCCTTGAGTTCCCTCTTCTTAGAATTAAAAATTATGAATGCCGCCCCGTCTTAATTTAGTGAGAAAGAAAGAAAACAAGAAGAAGTTCCCCAGAGAGGGAAAACGACGCGTTATATAACGGTTAACAGTTAATTGACGTTAACTAACTTAAACATGCATGCATGCATGCACAAATTATGTATGCACGGCGCCAACAAACTGTGAGAAGATTTGTTAAGTTAAACCTAACCCACCTCCAGCTCAAATATAATTTTTAAAGATAAGAATCTGTTTCTATATTGAAGTCAACTAATTAGTCTTCAAGAGATTATTTAGTTAGCCTAAATACTACTTTATGGATACTCCCTAAATATTATAATAACAGATAGAAGATTCTTCAGAGTCCTCAATCAGTAAAG
>JAJMIF010000256.1:0-12760 GCA_030583505.1 Sugiyamaella castrensis
AGCCAGAGAGCCAGAGAGCCAGAGAGCCAGAGAGCCAGAGAGCCAGAGAGCCAGAGAGCCAGAAAGCCAGAAAGCCAGAGAGACAGAGAGCCACGAGCCAGAGAGCCACGAGCCAGAAAGCCAGAAAGCCAGAAAGCCAGAAAGCCAGAAAGCCAGAAAGCCAGAAAGCCAGAAAGCCAGAAAGCCAGAAAGCCAGGCCCTGCCTCTGACGACTGTAGCGTAGATCTTAATTTTTTGTTTTGCGAGAGCGAGAGAGTGTCTGGAGCAACTAGACTAAGTATCCAGATACTCGATCAGTCACCCCGGAGATCTAGGAGCAGCTATAATAATAGCAAAACTAAACGTTTCACCATCAGAATGAACAGGGGAAATTGAAATATTTTAATATACATTCTAGCACTATTAAATTTTTTATACGACATCCAGAATTCGATTATTTATTTTTCTTTTTCATCATCACATCAAAAGGCTCTATGATTTCTTCACGTCATAATAGGAGGATTGGTTTTTTTTTCTTAGATATAATGGGAAGTTGAACTGGAACCTTCTTCTACTACTACCCATTGTGAGAGAGAATAATTTACAGTTGAGTTTCTATGTATTTTCTTTGTAATTCTAATTTCATAAGACGCCCTAGAGAGTGGACTATGGGCGCTAATTTATTCTTCTTCTTCTTCTTCTTTTTCTTCTATTTCATTCATGCTTGAGAACCATTAGAAGAATTCGATACAGAAACAGCTGGCTTATTATCAGAATCTTTAACTGAACTACTACTAACAGATGATCCATTAACTGTACCATGAAGTAAATTGTTAGATGAAGGAGCATGAGGTAAACTATCAGTCAAAGGAGTTGAAGATCTAGCGGCATAATCATTATTTGAAGAAGACTGTGTTTGTTGGGTTTGTTGAGACTGTTGTGATTGCTGCTGTTGACCAGTAGAATTATAATATGAAGAATTAATTTGGGGTAAAGAAGAAGAGTAGTTACCACCATTTGAAACATCCGTTTTGATTTGAGGAGTTCCTCCTCTTGAAGAAGGAGCAGTAGAATAAGCATCAGAAGCATTATTAGTAGTAGAAGACTGATGAGCTACAGAAGGAGAAACAGATGATGGAGGAGGATTAGGTAATTGAGGGAGTTTTCGATTACTAGTATTTGGAGAAGAAGAATTGGAAGTAGCAGAAGAATCTTTTTGACCATTATGATAATAATAAGATGATGATGTACTCGTAGTAGCTCCACCGCTGGCAGTTGGTGTATTAGTAGAGGTGGTAGTACTATTGTTATTATTAGGAGTATTGTTTGCAGCAGCAGCAACAGCTAAGTCTTTACGACGTTCAGCTGCAGCAGATAATACTTGAGCAGTTCTAGCATAATTAGCAGGATGGTATAAAACTGCTTTAATATCTGTAACAAATAAAGGATACAGTGAATCAATAATCTTTTCTTTATTAGCAAAATCAAGAGCTCTTTCATAAGGAATCCAAACTCCCTTTAAATGCATAGCACCAGCTTTAACAACATGTCTATTTTTTTCACCTTTAAGAATACCATCTCTACGACCTCGGGTCATACCAGCAACATTAAGTAATTTAGTACCATTAATCATATCGTTATCTTCTCTTCTAGCAACACAAATACCTTTAGCTTCAACCTGGAAACATAAAGTACCTTCATCTTCCCAAAGAGTAGTAGTAACTTTTGGTTTAGCTCCAGCAGGAGCAGTCTGACCAGTTGGATCGGTTATAATCGCTTGTTGTAACTGTTGCTGATGTTGTTGTTGTTGTTGCTGAGCAGCAGCAACTGCTGCTGCTTGGGCAGAAACATGTTGTTGTTGTTGTTGATGTTGTTGTTGAGCAGCAAGTAATGAATGTTGAGATTGTAAAGCACTAGTAGAATATTGATTGCCAGGAATTTGATGAGGTTGGCCAATATTAGTACCACCAATCACTCCTTGCATATATTGAGGATATTGATTAGTATAATAAGGAGTTTGGGTTTGTTGCTGTTGCTGTTGACCTTGAACTTGAACTTGACCTGCTTGTCCCTGCTGTTGTTGAATATAATGATGAAGATGTTGATGATGAGGTTGTTGAGGTTGCTGTTGACCATAACTGGCATAAGTAGATTGTTGTTGACCACTATAAGAAGAAGACTCATCAGATCCAGCACTATTAACACCACTAGCAGGAGAACCAGTGACTGATCCATTAGTAGATGAACCAGTATTAGGAGTGGCAGTAACATTAGAACCAGTACTAGCAGCACCTACACCATTAGTAGCATAATAATATTGTTGAGGTTGTGGTTGAGGATGACCAGTAGTACTTGGTTGAGAATACGAACTAGTAGCTCCATAATAAAACGGTTGCTGTTGTTGAGCAGTTCCTGGTTGAGTCTGACCTTGAGGAATCTGACCATACTGGGCATACTGTTGAGAGTATGAAGTAACATGAGGAGGATTCATTTGTCCTTTTGAAAAGAATCGTGATAAAATGAAATATTCTGTTGCTGATGTAAAAATTTATGCACTGCAGGCAATCTAGACGCACACAAAAAACTATAAAGTACAGAGACAGGAGATTAAGTGCCAAAGTTTGCGAGTGGGTATATATTTATATATATGTTATATATATAAAATTTAACTGGGGAGCGCTTCCGCAGAGTGTGGGACGCCAGCTGGCAGGAAAAAAAGTAAACCTAACATCCTAGAATAGAAAAATGTTTGGACACAAAAATAAAAGAGATCTTCAAAGTGAGTACTTTATTCTCAAAAGATGGGTGGGTTTTTCTGTACTAAGCAATACTAACATTTTAGGAGTTGATTTCAAATAATGGTTAACTTAACTATTAAAACAGTTAAGTTATTGCTGTTGAAGAAATTCGTGTGAGTGTGTACCCCTTACAGGTTAACGTTTACTGGTACATATATGTTACTTTAACGTGTACACTACTGTACATTTTAGTCAAATTGTACCTACAGACAGAGCAACGCACTGACAATCCACACAGTTGAGCAGTTAGGGAGAGGGAGGGACACATATTTAAGAAAATTCCGAGTCAATAACGGTTATAAATATTTTACAGAACAGATCAAATAAAAAAATAAATTATCCAATAAATAATAATAAATAATAATAAAATAATAATAAAATAACAAAAAAATAGCAGAAAAATAGCAAATTTTTGATAGAAAAATTTATTTTAACAGTAATTATTTCAGTAACGGTTATACTGATCGGGTAAATTAGCGAGGTATTATTAAAATTCCTTTCCTCCGTTAAGTGTTGGGCGATTGAGGGCTAAGCATTTTGGCCAGAACATCTTTTTTATAAATTAGATCTAGATTAGGTCGGTTGTTGGGCACGCTAACCCCATTGCCACCGGTTGGTGCGGAGCCGGTGGATTTTCGTTTGAGAGACATTCGAAGTTGAACGGGAGGGAACCTAGGGGGAGTGGAGCTGGCACGCAGGAGAGACAAAGTGCCCTGAACCAGCGAATGCCACTGTATAGTTTTGTAGTTTTGTATTTTAGTTTTGTATTTTAGTTTTGTAGTTTAGTAGTTTTCTCTGGCGGGCTGGGAATATGGTTATCCATAATCCTAAAAAGTGTGTGAGTGGGGGTGGGTGGTGATGATATCTCTGACATCGTTTCGGGGGACTCATGAACAGTGATGAAACAGTTTTTTTCATATAAACAAACAAAGTATACACATATTACTATAACGAGAATTCAATAAAAAGAAATTTGGATCAATATCAATATGAATCGCTCTAGCTAGCTATATAAACCATATGGTTCAGGTTAATGGTACTACTGAAAAAGAAGAATAAAAGTCAGGATTCTTCCGTCTTATATAAAAATAATATTATGATATCTGATTTCTTTCTTCCATTGGTTGTTTTAAGTTAGTTTAACTTTTTTTTTTCTTCACTCTATATGATTTTTTCTTGCTTGCCGCAATGCGGCTCAATGCGGCGGGTGGTTGCGTTGGTTCCAGCACTAAATCTGTGGTCAGCAACGCACGCTGTAACTTAACGTTAACGTTGTTTTACGCAATTTTATAACCTTGGTTATATTTTTATGTTCCGTTCAGTTCCTACAGTATTTGTGTAATCATTTATCTTGATAGAAATCGATCCATTTCACATTTTAAAGATATTTAAGCTGCCTAGATACATTTATTCACTGTTTAAACTAATTTGTATCCCTCAAATTGGGCCTCAGTTGACTCATAACCACACCCTAACCTCTCCTTTTCCTACTTCTTCCGCAGTCTCCGCTCACTGCTATATGGGTTAAAGTCGGCGAAGCTGATGAGAGTGTTCGATCGATCCGACCCACATCTTCAAATCAAATTGATTTCAACTTGAATTAGTCTGTCTTAGTTTTCGTCATTAAAAGATTATGTTTGCTTTTTTCGTGACACGTATTTTCTTAGTTTCAATTCTCACGTATAGTATAGTAGATATTTACAGAAATGGACAGTAACTGGAGAAAAAGGGGGGTCTGAAGGCGTTGGAATTTTGTTGGTTTCATAAACTACAATAAATGATATATTTAATAAAAAAAAGAATCTCTTTCAGTTAAAAAATCTTTAATATTATATCTATCTAATTACAACATATCATCGTTACAGACCTCATATTTATTCATGACTAAATTCTATATTTATAATATTGATTGATAAATTCGCCGAGCAGCTCACAATTCATGCAAGACGCACTGCTATTTTATGGATGTAGGGTAAAACCGTCTGTAACGAATAAGCAAGAAAAAGAACTTATGTTTTATATTTATTAAAGTTTCACTACAAATCTCTACTAGGCCTCGATTTATCTCCGGCCCGGGCCCAGCTTCCGCGGCATAGCGCCGTGGGGTCTAGATCCACATCCCAGTAATAGAATTGTAGATATAAAATGATTTTAAAGGTAATGTAAGTCTATTTGCTGCTTTAGCTACTAACCCGTCACTTGATTGTGTACGTTTGCCGCTTGTCTGTGCTTTATCTGTGCTCTAGTGATGACATTGTATGGATACTGCTCAACGTAAGCTTAATTTGCACTCCTTGAGCGTAGCTGGGTCTGGCAACTACAGCAAGACTGACACCCTAAGATCGGGCCGCCCCAATTTTAAGTTGGTATATAAGTAGTGGTGTTATATTTACAGACGAGATAAACGAAACTTGAGAATACGTCGTCTGGGGATGAGACTAGTACGAAGACGGGTTTGAAGCAAGCAGGGCGCGCGCTGGCGTTGTTTCGATCTTCAAATCTGTGCAGAGTTACAGCAGCATGCAAAATTTAGTAGTGTAACTTACAGAAAAATGCCGTAACGTTAAGCTAACAAATCCCAAACAGAATTAACAGTTAACCTGTTAATCTAGGAAGAAAGCACGGCGTGCATATGAAATGCACCTGTTTAACGTTAAGTTCTAATAAAGTGGGTAATGGGATAACAAATATGAATGAATCACACAATAGCGACCAATAGCGACCAATAGCTACCAATAGAGACCAAATATTGGAAATTGATAGCGACAAGAGAGACAGTTTTATGAAAAAGCAGGAAAAAAAAATGAATATGAGATTCGGCTAACTCGGAATGAAATAGAAACTGTTCTTTTTTCTATTGCTTGTTCTTCTTTTCCAGAAGAAGAAATCAACCTCTCCTCAACGTAAAAAGAAACCTTTTGCATGCGGCACAGAAGTAGGGGCGTGCCTATCATGAATCGTTCTGAGCTGCCCGGTCCAAAGATAAACTGACCCGTTCCGGTAAAGAACGTGACAACTCTGGCTCTGTACGTACGTACTACGTGTCGGTTTTTATTTTTCAAATCTCTTTTCGTCATCTGGTGGAGATATGAGTGAAAACCGACGGACAAGATTCCGCCCAAGACCAGTTCTTAGAATGCTCTGGACTTATGGTGAGTGAGGGGAGATGTGTGTGCTGATTGTAGCAGATCTCATTGAGAAATAATTATTTATCTTTTCTGATTTTATCTTATCCCGCTTATTCATTATTATTTTGTAAGTGGTCACGTTTCAGATAATGAAGCGCACAATAACGTGAATAGCGACCAAAACATCATTAATTAATTTAACTTGGTCATTTTACTTGAAAAGTTTGAATACCTTGCAGAAAATATTACATTAAACTAATGTAGTTGATTCAGGGATCATATGTAGTCACGCTATTAGGGTCAACTGAGCCCATCAAGAAAAGGCCATCTGTGCCGAAATCAATTTCACTGTCTAACTTTGGCTATGGCGTTGAACACCAACAGAGATTAAACCTCTGGAAGTGAGAGTTATAGTTCAGGAGCTCCACAAAAGACTGACAAGTCTATTAAGGGGACGGGGATGAGTGGGTAGTAAGAAATAGGTCTAATATGAATTGTAAAGCCTCAAATGGGGTTTTTTGCTTCTTTTGGACAAGATTAATACATACGGTGTATACAAAATAGTTAACCTTAACCAACTCATAAGTTCTTTAAAATCTATCTCTAGAATGATAAGAAAAATTATTTATATAAGTTATTTATAAAAATTATTTATAGCAATAGAGGTAGTTAGTTCTCCTTATCTTATTAATTGTACCGGACTGTCGTCTCTTTCTGTCTGTTTCCAACAAGCTTGGTGGGGTTGGGTTACATTCTATACCGACGTAATCTGACATCAAGCCACGTTCATCGTGTCTAACTTTACAGTCATATGTAGATGATGATCTTTGCATTCTAGGATTTCTTGAGTGGGTCCTTTGAAATGTGCATATAATAGCCCCAACATAGGCGCACAAAGGATAAACGGCAACCTTGGATTTCTATTATTGGTGATCTTACCGTTAGAGCCCTAGAGGTTGTATTTGACTTTTCGCGAAGTGGACTGAGTTGGATGTGCCAACCTTATCTGGGTAATTCTTAATCGGTAAGTTCTACTCACTGGATGCCTAGATCTGGCCCAGATTCAATCGGAATGAAACCTTCATCGGAATGGGGCGCAGCAGCTATAGAAAAGGGTTTCTGACACGGAACTCCGGTCGCCAGAAAAGGAAGAATAGATTGGCCAACTAACGAATTGAGCTGGATTTAGCGAAACAATCAGTCAGTTCTAAGCGAGACTGGGTGTTTTGATCCCAATACATTCCGATCCGCTTTTATCCGCTTTTATCCGCTTCTATCCTCTTCGATCCGCTTTGATCCGCTTTGATCCGCTTTTATTCTATCTTCCAATCAAAAAGTTACAATATCCCAGCAATATTATACTCTGTAGTCATTTTGTAGCCGATGACGGTGACTGATCGGCAGTGCCCCGCCAATTACTTTATCATTTTTCATGGAGACTGAAAGGAGGACGACGGTTTAAATCGTCTGATGCCCTTTGGCAAGGTGAGATGCATGCATAAATTATTAACTTAACTTTAACCTTACATGTAACGTGTTTTAAGATTTTCGAATCTAAATATCTACCACATGCAAAGTGTTCAGCATAAATTTTCCTAATTAATACTAGAAGGATCGCAGGGGTACTAAGATCTTTTCTAGTTGGATTTTTTTTGCCACATTTGTTCTTAACACCCCCCCCTGAAACGCACGTTTGGGCAAAAACCTTCATCCAAAAAAAAAAACTTAGCTAACTAACTTTTATAACTTTGTCAACTATTGGTTAGGTTAACTTTAAGTTAGTTAATGTTAATCTAGCAACTGTGCATGCGCATAGTCTCATCGGATCGTGTGCTTCACTTATTGAAACAGCATGAAAACTAGGGCCCGAAGTTGGGGAACCGAGGGGTTACCCCAAGCGCCCAGTACCAATAGCTACGCTCCAGCCGCCAGAGGCAGAATGTAAAAGATGCTTTTTGGTGTCTCCCATTTGATCTTCAAATTGTGGTGCATCCCGTGCTCTGTCTCAGTCTCTTCTCCAATTGAAATAATTTAATTTTCTCTCATAATTCAAGGTCTTTGGTATTTCTCTTGATTCCTTCAAAGGGTTATGATTAGTCTCTCTCTTTACTATCTGAACCAATCGATATGTATACTACCATGATATATTGTTCTCTTTTAATTCCCCGGAATATCTTATAGGTTTTCTCCATACATGGCATATTTCTGTATAACACTGTATCTTGCAAGTTACATAACATATCGTTATAATTGCTGTACAAATCTGTAATCTACAATGCTTGTTAAACATTTTAGCTAACTAACGTTAGCTTATACGTTATCAGAGACAAAAATAAGTTAACAGTTTAACCCGCGCATTGCGCACCATTCCGCATAACGCCTATGAATCTAGCAACTTCTAGCTGGGACGTTAGTTATCTTGCAAAGCTTAACTACACTTCGAGGTGACACAACGGTTCTTATTGTCTAGTCTATCTGCAAATTCTAGCTGTACTGCATTGTAGCTCACCAAGGTTGTTGCCTCATTAGTGATTACTGTTCTGAGGACCCAACGCATTGAGAATACTCCAGCAGGAATAAATAACCTAGTTAGTCTTAACAGGACAATCGAGGCCCAACCGGTCAGCAGCACATCGACAGTAACCTGAGTGACCCTTCGAAATCTCCATCATTTGCTTCCAGCGGCTGAGCCGTACCCCTCCGACTGTAGCTAGCTAGCTAGCTGCAGTAGCCTAGCTTCAGTAGCTTAATTAACACTCGCTTTCGCCCATGAATCGGTAATTTTTTATCTCTTAAACAGCTGGCCTCAGACTGCTTCCTTGACCTTTCCATAACCATAAAGCTTCCGTGGCATAAGCACGTACAGCCACACTACGAGTTCGTTTCTCATCACAAGCTTCTAGTAAAGATTCATGTACTCTACTATGTTCGATAAGACCGTATAATCCACTTGTTATCTCCTTGCCATATTGTAATTTTCCTATTCTATAGAGAATTCTACCAAGGGTTCGAATAGCAATGCAACGTTGAGAATAATTACTACTACGCGACAAATGAGCTAATTCAGCTATAGTATACCCGGCTGCTAATGGGGCATCACCATGATGATGTAATCCTTCATCAGTACTTATTTGTCTACTTTGACGAGGAGTAATCAATTTTCCTTGGAAATCGAATCTTAATTCAGAAGGAGCTAAAGAATCCTGAAACTCGGAATATTCTTGTTCGTCTTCTTCTTCAGAAACAGGTCGCATCCAAGCCAATTTTTCTTTTTCAATTGTCAGATCTGGGAAATATTTCGTATGCAATTCATCAAGAAAATCTTCTTGTTCTTCAGGCAGAGGAGGTTGTGGAAAATGTACGGGCACATCTACTTCTTTGTTATCTTTTATCTCTTCATCTACCTCAGGAAACAATTTTTCTTCAGGCAGAGGAGGTTGTGGAAAATGTACGGGCTCATCTACTTCTTTGTTATCTTTTATCTCTTCATATACCTCTGGAAATAATTCCTTTGAAGTTGAGGTTGATGTGTTAGATTCTGAAATTATTTTTTCCACAGGAGATTCTTTAACTTGTTTCAGTTCATCTTCCCATTCTTTTGGTTGTTTAATTTCAGCTGCTTCAGCACGTCTAAGTAAGGCTTGTAAAATTCCAGGATCCATGGTCCTTAAAAGTTCTTCTCGTTCATGTTCAATTTCTTCGCTACTCATTTTAGCCATCTTTTCGATATTCTCTAGATGAATCTTTTCATGTTCAGATAATTCCCCGCCCTGTTTACTAAGAGCTGCTTCCATTTTAGATTTTGAACTTAGTTTTGATTGTTGTGTCGTTGTTGCCGTTGCTGCCGTTGGAGATGCTACTGGTACTCGTCTATTCCAACTTTTGAACCGACTTTGTTTGGTTGAAGAGGATGATGAGCTATGAGAAGGTGGTGTTGGCGGTAATACTGGTTGATCAGTAATATCGCGTTCCACGATATCGCTTACTCCACCCAGTCCATTCATTATTAAGATATATATATGCAAACCAATAATTGTACGAACAAATTAAGATGAATATCGTCAGATCGTCTAGATATTATTCATTCGAACGGATCAAATTAATTAATGAACCAAAGTTCGCTAATGTGCGGCGTGAGATAATGTGCGGCGTATGAGGCTTGGATTTTGACTGCATCTATATCGCAGCTTAACTAGCCAGTCTGCAAGCTATCTGCTGTGTCAGTGAGTTAGTTAACTTAACGTTAACAGTTAAGTGCCTGTTTACCTCGGGCCCTTAACCTAAAGTTAACCGTGGTTTAGGGCCTTTAACTTAAAGTTAACCCCTTAACTTTAAGTTAAGGGGTTATGAGCTGTTCACTTCACAAATTTTACGAAAATTCCTTAACTTAAGGTTAACGGGTTAACTTTAAGTTAAGGACTAACCTAAAGTTAGTGTTAACAGTTTCTGTTCACTTCCAAAATTTGTGCAGTTTGATAACCACGGTTTAACTTAAGGTTAACCTCTGTTTCACAAACTCCACTTTTTGTGGAGTTTACGACCTCTGTTTAGCCATCGATCGACCTCTGTTTAGCCACCCGTCCCTCCCTACCTCTGAGTACCTCAACATCAGCCGTGTCGAAATATTTAAATTTGACGTCCTACACGTTCAAGCGTGTCGCGAATAGCAGGACAAAAATATAAATAAAAAAAAAATAAGACCAAACATCAATTCCATGAGTAATTGGTCCACGCCAAATGCTGGTTCTGCAAACGTGTCTCGAAGCGCTTCAAAAAAGACAATTTGCAACGGACTCATTCCCCACCAAAGCTTTATCAACCGCTCGGCGCTCGTCCGTCAAGTCACTGATACTGTGCCTTAGAGATTCGAGATTTTCTATATCTTCTATTTCTAACATCGTTTATACAGATATACGCGTTATGATCAATCCATTTCCAAATATTAAACACGTTCTTTTTTCTGTTATTGTTACTATTGTGGTATTACTATTTCTGGAATGCCGGGTAATCTGGATCTTAACCACGGTTGCCAAAACGGCGGTTCACTTCGAATCCCCCCCTCCTCCTCTGTTATTTTATGGAGTTACAAAACCATGGTTTGGTAACAGCGATTCTGCTTGACAGAGGTTCCTCAAATTTGCAGGTGAACAAGCGTCCACTGTCTGGAAAAGTAGAGTTAGTTAACTATAGTTAACTAACTGCATTTAGCCTAACCTTAAGTTAAACATACTTGCAGGTAAACAGGCCCTAACTTAACCTTAACTTAAAGTTAAGTTAACAGAGTGCCGTACAGTACATTACTGCACCAAACTCTCATCTTCTACCACAATTACACACTACTAATGTCTCATCTCGGCTGAAGCTCGGCGTATACCTAAGTTATACAATAACAATGTTAATTTGTTCACAATGACTGTTACATCAACTTACATCGCTTAAAATAAATTGCTATTATAAATATTGTATTTCAATGCCAAATAAATCCCAGACCCCCAGATACTGAATAACCTGTTATGTCTATATATGTTTATTACTAATCTAACATAATTTAGGAGCGGTTAACATTATACCTGTTCAACAATTTAGATTTCTAGAATCCTCCTTATAACGGAGTTAAATCTGTGTTGCCGAAATAAGACGATGACAGATCTACGGAAGAGTTACCGGTATCCCCCTTCCCTGGGGTTCTCTGCCTTTGACGGCTTGGGTGTACCCCCAGGTCTAGTTTAATAATCGCCGATGTTGATGTTGCAGCCGGACTATATTTCTGAAATAGGAAATGGTCGTAAGCCGTTGGGAGCCTCAAAAGCGATTTAAAAATCAGAGGGATCGTCAGGGGGGTTAAATAGGATGATATAAGGTGATACGATACAATGCTCATATAATATAACTGGATATTGATAAATGAAAAAAACGCTTAAACCAATACCCATAACCTGCACTTTGATTCTCGCCTCTGGAAGGAGCTGTACTACTACCAACCATTGGGGTCCCCAGCTCGAGCGAATGGGCTCTGCCCTCACACAATGTTCTCGCCACAGGCCAAATGGTTGAAATCTTTGGCAGTCAAGATATCTAGCGAAGCGAAAGTTAGGTGCTTCTCTCTAGCCGTTGGAGCAAGCGGGAAATTCTCGAGCAAAGCTACGCGCCAGTGTGTCAAAATATAATTTTATTATTAATAATTTATCTACGAATAACTGATCGGTAATAGTTTCTTGTTGAGATAGTTTAGAAACGTGGTTATCGAAGCACATGCACGCCCAGAGAAATAACCGACTTTACGTGTAATAGCTCGGACGTCGACGTAGATCTAAATAAATTAGGCAGTTATAACACGTGCATCAGGACGATTAATATTAGATTAATATATCTTGTCGCGCACGAGGTGCCACGGTGCTCCCCTCCTACAAGGGCAGACTGAGACTGGCCTTGTTTAATTGATTTCGAAGTTGATACAAAGTTGACGTTACTTGCTGTTAGTATATAACCACTGCCAAGAGAGTGACGTATTCTTTAGATTTCAGTCGAAACGAGACTGCGTCAGCTATCATCTGCTGCTGTTCATCAACGGTAAAACGTCGACTAACCAGGTTAGTTATAGCTAAACTCAGTACATAATGCTGCTGCTGTATGTAAGGCTATTTATTATGTTAATGATAATAATAATAATAATAATAAATTGGTACCTAGGAATCCTAGCCACGGCTAAGCAGAGCATTGCTAAGCTTAGCCGGACTGTTGGGCCGTATTACATAGTTCTACATGATTCTGTGCAGTGGAGTATTTCATAATGGGTTGGTGGTTTCACTACTACAATTTGTCTGCCCAATTAATGAGGGGCCAGTTGCCCGACTT
>JAJMIF010000257.1:0-12547 GCA_030583505.1 Sugiyamaella castrensis
AATCTTAGGAGCCTTTAATTCCCAAGGTAAATCAGCCATAACGTCAACAGCATCAGCACCACCGACACCAATGGCCAACATACCCAAACCACCAGCATTAGGAGTATGAGAATCAGTACCAATCATCAAGGCACCAGGGAAAGCATAGTTCTCAAGAACGATTTGATGGATAATACCAGAACCAGGACCCCAGAATCCAATATTATATTTAGCAGTAGCAGTAGCCAAGAAATCATAGACTTCCTTATTAATTTCAATAGCACGGGCTAAATCTTGAGGACCTCCAACTTGAGCTTGAATTAAATGATCACAATGAACAGTGGTAGGAGTAGCGACTTGAGGTAAACCAGCAGACATGAACTGTAAAATGGCCATCTGAGCAGTAGCATCTTGACAAGCTACACGATCAGGTCGGAGTTTCAAGTATGAAACACCTCTTTCAATTTCTTGTTCATGAGGATTATCCAAATGTCCATACAAAATCTTTTCGGCATAAGTCAAAGGACGTCCTAATCTTTGTTTGACAATGTTAACATTTTCAGAATGTTTTTTGTAGTTGATGAAGTTATCAGTTTCCCAAACATTTTGACGGACTTTAGCGTCACGAGAAAGTGCTTCAGCAGAAGCGAATCCTCGAACTAATCGACGACTAGCCTAAATAGTTAGTACAAATATATATCCAATGGCGGCTCGAGTCCAGCTAGGTTAGGAAGGACCCGTCTGGGGATTGTAATAGCTAGCCCGATGAGGGAGCCCTGACAATACAGGGTCCAATGAACGGCGAGCGTTAATGGATGGGACAGCGGATGGATGGGACAGCGAATGGAGAGGACAGTGAATATACCAGACAGTGAATATACCAGACAGTGAATATACCAGACAGTGAATACTGAGTCAATAGATATATTTATTCTTGTTTATCTTTCTTGTTGTTGTGGTTGTTATTGGTCAACTAATAATATCTCTCAAATTACCCCACTTCAAATTTTGATACAAAGGAACTTTCATTGACCAATAAGATTGAGTAAATTAGCACAGTCAAAAATAAACATAAGAATCCAACTTAAAAAATCTCAATTCGGTTTTTATCTTCAAATAAGCTATATATCACATCTGCTCTCTCCCTATCCCTTCTCCATCCATATTAATTCTCTTGTCTACTCTCTTGTTTGTTAACTTACCGATTTAGCTACTGACAATCGAGATAACATTATATATATTGTCTTCTTCTCTTTTTCTTTTCTGTATCTAATCACCAAAAAACCTTTGGATTAGTTGACAAAAAAAAAATCAATTGGTTTGTGCAAAAATCTTTTCCGATTGGTGCCTGAAGAAAAGAAAGAAAAGAAAGAAAGAAAGAAAAAAATTTCTGTCGAAGAAGAGGGCTGCTCCAGTTGGTTATATATATATATAACTTTTTTGTGGTACACCCGCCCACACACAAAAACGCAGTGTGTACTGTAGATAGTGTTTAACGTTTAATTATTGTCCGGCTGACTGGCTACCCGGTTGGCTGGCCGCCTGGCTGATTAGTTCTGACTAGTTCTGACTGGCTGACTGCTGGCTAGCTCTGACTACCTAACTGCTGACTGGCTCTGACAACCTGATTTTCTGATTTTCTGATTGTCTTCCAGCCTATATCTTCCTGTTCAATTGTTTGCCTACCTACCTATCTTCCTGTTCAATTGTTTACCTACCTTCCTATCTTCCTGTTCAATTGTTTACCTACCTGCCTGTCTTCCCGTTCAACTGCCCGTCTTCTTGTTGTCTTTTGTTCATATTCCTGCCTTCCACTGGGAGGGAGTTAACAAGTTAAAACTTTAACACCACATGCATAATGCATGAAAAAATTATTATACAATAACCAATCATAAGCCGTATATTAGTTAGTCGTGGGGTTCTTGTCTGCAGATTTTATGTCCTTATGTCCGCCTCGGATCTTATTCTTACAGCCGTGTCGGCCGAAGTTCGGACAGACATCATCTCCCCCACCACCATCCCGATCATCCGTCTGACCCCACGTCGGTCTCCGGAGCTTGGGATCTCTGAGCTCACTTCGCTCTAGGCTAAACCTGGTCATCCGTCTTTAAACCGAGCGAGCAGAGCTATAGCAACATTGATTTCACTTGTCTGGGCTGTTTTAGTTCTTAGTTATTAATTGTATAATGACGTAGCGCATGTTTGTTCCGATCTCTCGAATGTGCTTAATTAACTTCGAAGCCAACACCCAAAATTGGGGTTAGGGTTCAGCTGGGTACCTGTTCGCACGTAACTCGTAATGGTTAGCTTGCTATTGATAACCGTTACAGTTGCTGTTACTGTTACTGTTACTACTGACTATGGACAATCTCTATTCGTGTCCGGTCCATGGGAGATCGAACTTGAATGTTCTGTAGGATCTAATCTCCCTCTCGATCTCGATAGATTAGATATATCCGATCATGTACGGCTGAATAGTGACTCTGACTCACTGACTGTAACCTACGTTAGACTACTATTATCGTAATGGCTGGCTGGCCCTATCCTTAATTCTGGTTTTCTTTTAGCCTTATCTTAATAGAATCTCGCTACACAGCGCTTTGGGTTTGGCCTGATGGCATCTCCCCTCGTCTGCCTCTCGCTGGTGCTCTGCACGTAGCTGTCGTGTTCGAGCGTAACTTATCAAGCAACGGTCCAGCCTGGGAAACTCGTGTTGTGACCCGGAATATCATCGCTCAATTATCGTCTATTTTTCGGATGAATGGGTGCAATCTTGAATGGTTATTATACTTGAATGGATTCGGTCATATTTCGGGTTCAGCTGTGTTTCTATCTTCGGCTCGGCTCCTTCCAACCGAGACTATATGGTGTGATCTGCCGAACTATATAACAATATTTTATTTGGCTTATGCTTTAACGAGGTCTATTGAGTGGCTGCGGCGCACTCGCTACCCAATAGCTGTGAGCCTATAATAATATGATCTCATTTAAAGAAATAAATCAAATATATTCTTCATATTGAGAAGGCATTAAAATTTCCGATTCAGGGGGTAACCCCAGACCCCAGATAGCTCTCGCTTCGCAGGGGCTAGCCGTCGGGCGACGGTTGAGATCTTAGTTCGACGAAAAGATCTCGAGTAAAATACTTCACATGACGTCAACATCATCTTCAGCCTGAAATGTGAGATTTGATACAGAAACTTTCTTGAGCAGTTCATCACATATATGTCTCTTCGTGTGTTTCGCTTTCTTTTTCTCAAGTTCAAGGCCGTTCTCTCTTCCGTCCCACAGTAAGCTAATCCCTGATGTGGATGGGGGCTCCAGATGAAGATATCTTTCAGCTAGTCTACACTGCAAGGAGAGAAGAGAGAATCAGATGTAGTTCAGAAAAAAAAATAACAATTAATAGTCAGCGTTAAGGTCCATTGTTTTCATGTCCTACAATCAATGACAGCCTATCTCGCCCCGAACAGGATTCGTTTTTCTTGCAGCCCAGCCGCCTTTCTACGCTCGATCGAAAAAGTCTGTTGCTCCCTTGTTCTGCGGTACAACGAGAGCACGAGGTCTGGGACTTCAGTTCTAGATCTCCAGCACTCGCCATGCTTTAGCCTAAAAATAGAGCCCCGGGGGGACAGACCATTACCCCTACATTGTTTTCTCAAGAGCTAGGAGTTCGGTTGCACCCAGCTGATGAAGAAGAGAGAAGTATGTTTTCAGATTCTTCAAATATATGTATTACGACAATTTAACTCTGATAACAATTGCCTAAATAATAAATTGTTCAGATAAATTATTGTCCTTGTCTTCTCGGTATTGAACACCTCTGGGCGTCCACTAAGGTGCCATCGTGTTATGGCTCATCTGGGAAGATTCAAACAGCCGCCGTAGAAGTAAGACTTCTATAATTTGGAGTTAGTTGCCGAAAGACACCGCAACGCATGCAGCCCCGTTGATAAGCTAACCTTAAACCCGCCCCAACCTCAAAATTCCATAGGGGCACATACATACTGCTCAAACTAACTATTTAGGCTCAGAATATCTTATTGGCGGCTGGGTTGGTTGAAGCAAAGAGTTGGAAGAGACAAACCTCGTATTTGATAGAAGGTTAAGTGGATGAAACATTGCCAGAAAAATGCTTTCATGGAACTTCCCAAACAATGTACTTTTGTTGGGTATTAACCGACTTGCATCTTGAGCCAGCAGAGATTCCAGTCTCTGGACTGTATACACGCATCTCGTTACGTATTCGGCATGAACTCACTCTTCTTTCAACTAGTCTCATGCCTAGATGATCTAATGTGCCGAGATGGCCCAACTTGGCTCCAGAGCGTCACCGGTGGCTGGGGTCCAGACCCCATAGCTCGAGGATATGGGAGTCTGACAAAAATTCAGCCCCCTCGAGTGCTGTGGTTCTTTTTTGGGTAATTGTTGGAATGTTGGGATAATTGTGTAGAGATACTGTTCACAATTTCAAAAATTCTTCGGAGATGCAAACTGCCGGAGAATCTTGCATGCATCTATCCGCTCTAGGATAAATATCTAAATACGACAAGATATTTTGTTTTTTAGAATGTTTTGACAACATTGCATGAAAAACATGCATGAGTTAAGCCTGCAATCACGTGCTATCAGTTGAAATGGACAACCATTGATTTATTGTCTATTATCTATGGTTTATTGTCTATTGTCTATTATCTATTATCTATTGTCTTTTTTCTGTCTGTTGTCATTTAGCCTTTTGCTTGTTGTTATGGAGATATCGTCCTTATCTGGTCCATTGAAGGAGAAAATACGAAAATTATATAGCTTAAATCAACTTTAAACTCTTCCCATCGGTATGCCTCCAGCGGGTGGGCCGTGGCCCCTGACCCGTAGCTCTTACTGCGCTCGAGAAGCTACTACGGATGTCGCCTGAACAAACCAGGTAGAGGGTCTACGCCCTATCCTATGGTAGCAGACTAAACAATCTAAAACTCCACTGACCGCTGAGACTGCACTTTTTCCCCAGCGAAGCGACAGCTAAAATTACTCAGAGACAGCGTTGCGGTTTAACCATAATAAGATATCCTCATTATCATTATTATCAGAAAAAGTCCCTTGGGGAGCACGAGTCGGTGTCACAGCGGTTAATAAACCCGAAGGAAGTTTAGAAGATAAAAATGATACAAATATACGTTGACTGTAGAAAGTTTCATGACAAAGGCTATACGATAGCCACTATCGTTTCGACCTTCGTCCTCGTCAGTAGCCCGATTCTGAGTGAGGAGCAGAAAACAGCTCAACAAAAAGCAGAAGAAAATTTGCCTTAAATGTCGTAACGTATATACGTGTTGTCACTATCCACGTGACATGTGAGGTCGGCTTTATACCGGAGGTAGATTAAGGACCATAATCTCTGGAGGAAAGTGGTGAGCTCCAGTCTCCAGTGGAAGAAGTGATATTCCGGGATCTAACTAGGTAGACTTGTCGCTTTACTTGTTATAAGTTTAATTGTTGACTTTTTTGAATCTGAAACAAAATCAATAAAAAGGCTACATTAACCAAGACCCCCCTGATTCAGATAGTGAGGATCCCTGCATGATTAACTATCTGTTTTGAGAGATTTGTTTTTTTTTTTTTTTTTTGAGAGATGATGAGCGTTGACTAAAACGAGTTAACTGGATCTGTTTTTTTTTTACAGATCTAAGATTCCATAATAGGATAAAATAACAGATTTTTTGTTTTTTTTAAAGGTTAAGTAAGGTTACATTTATTTAGTTAAAGAGAATGCTAAAATGTAGTAGATCGTCATTATTATATGATCCAAAATAATGTTTTTGACTATTACTATTATGGGGAAAAAATAACCGGTTCCAATCTGTTTTTACTTTCTTTTTTTTGATTTTCTCTTGATTTTCTCTTGATTTTCTCTTTGATTTTTCTCTTGATTTCCTTTTTAATTTCATTTTTCATTCTTTATTCTTTTGCCGTTTATTTTTGATTTTCTTTCCGTTTTCCAACTTTTCTCCATTTCCAATTCTCTATATTCTTATTCTGACTGCTAACCAGGAAGTAGCCTGAGATCCAACTTGAGCGAAGAAGCCATCTCCAACTATGAGGTCTGGGGCAATGTCCCAGCTGCTGGAGGTAAACCCGCCGAATCCAGAACCCCTCCCCACGTATCGACAGAAGTCTAGAATCCTCGAGAGAGGTGGCCATGTGTTCTGTATCGATAAGATCCTCACTCTTTAATAGATCTTTATACGTGAATAAAGAGATATATATATATATGTAGAAAAGCTTAAATATAGCTGAAACAACTTTTTGTTTTCTTTTGTTTTTGCTTTTGTTTTTATTTTATTTTTTTCGAGCTTCTACAGTCCAATCATGGGTTATCATCATTCTGTAAAAGAACATACGCGGCGAAGATGTGCAGTGAGCAATACACAACTTTTTATTGGCGAAAATTGGACCCACTCTTGAATTGTTGTAGAGGAGTTTTTAGTAATTTCAGTAATTTAATTTTCTTTGTTTTCTGCTCTTTCGACTCTACGACTCGATCTCTCCACCACCATTCGGCTCGACGATATATGAGTCTTCAACTACAAGTTAATAATACAACTGTAATACTGTAAGCTGCCGAATGTAGGCGACGTAAGTGACCGAGAGAGACCGTAAGTGACTGAGAATGACTGTGAGAGGCCATGGAGGAGCATAGATGAGCATGCTACTGAACTGACTGAACTGACTGAACTGACGGAACTGACTGAACTGACTGAACTGACTGAACTGACTGAACTGACTGAACTGACTGAACTGACTGAACTGACTGAACTGACCGTAAGTGACGGGAGTGATAGAACTGAATGGAGTTACTGATTGTAACTGGAAATGACTGAACTGACTAAACTGACCGTAACCGTGAGTGCCTCAACGCTCTCCGTTCCCACTAAAAGAAAGTTAACTCTCATGTAGTTAACTGAATTCAGTAGTTATAATACAGTAGTTTATTTATTTTATAGGTTCATATCTATAGTCGGGTTTAGATCGATCTGTAGTCGGATATTCTCATTGCCGAAGCCTATCCAGGACTATTTATATATAAGAGGTCAAGCTTAACATATTTCCTTGAATTTGTTTTTTTGTTTATTTATTATGTTAGTCGGTGGGTCAGTCGGTGGGTCAGTCGGTGGGTCATTTGTTTACATTACTTCACCTCTTCATATCACTTGATTGGATATCCTTCACTACTTTCACTTTAATATTCTCTCCGTCCTTGTTTGGATTTCTCTTGTTTCCCTTGGGTAGTTTTCCTCGATTGCAATCACTAATCAACAACTTGAAAATAATTACTCTGCCCTACCTCTTTTCGTATCTAGTATCTACATTTTCGGGCATGATGTTAAGGTGATGATATGATTTGGTGACGATATGATGGCACAACAGTAATGGTACAATGGAATAATGGTGAGCAGTATTCCGATGAAGAGGATAGACAGCATGAATAGGACTTAGTATCCATATCATTCTAAAAGTCTTCGTGATTAACCCCTCTCCCCCTCATTGTGTGATCAATCTTTTAAATCATTTTCTGGAAGAGATAAACTTATCCTTCACTAGCTCCTAGTATCGATTCCTTATTTTTTTTCTCGGTTTTTGCCTTCGGCTATTTGCGCGCTGCTTTAGAACTCAAACTCGCTTTCGCGTGGGCTGATTGGTCCTAGTAATATAACATTGCTTATTAGATTATCAATAATTTTTGCTTGACTGGATCATATGCTGCCCAAGGAGTAATTTACTGGATGCTTCTTCTACGATTAAGCTGTTATTTCTGTTGCAAAATCAGCTATTGTTCTATGTTTTGAATCTGGTCCGTGTGTATGGTCAAAAGAGTAACGTGTTTCTCTGGCTAGTGGTCAACCTCTTTGGTCCGAGTGAACGGTGTTTTTATTTTTATTTGATTATGACTAACTGGAGTATCAACCTCTTAACGTTCTCTTTCACTCGGTTGCAACAACAATTTGTAAGGTTTTGTGCAGATGTCTGTTTATGGTTTGATTACTCAGATACCAATCTGTGTTATCAGTCGAAGTAAGCATTAATAGAACTTAGCTGACGTTGAATCTGATCTGCTTCAGGCGGCCACCCCCCTGAGACCCATATTACCTCTTCAGTTGCTGGCGAAAAGCTCCAGACCATTTCTCACTGAGGAAGAAAGAGATAACTGTTGATTCCGGCCAGATGTAGACATGATGAAAAAGATTTCTAAACATCCAGTTTTATCTCAACAGCAAAGAAGTACTGTAGTAAGTATTCCATTCAGTTTGTTCCCGAAGCCTCTTAACATATTTTAAATCTGCCAAATTACCTCTTCATGCCCATGGGGAGTTCCTCACATAAATGAATGGGATGATCTTCAAACAGCAGTTGATAATCAATGGGAGGGCTTCAAAGTCCAGATAAAAGAGATTGGATGGTTGGAAGTATTGTAGAATTATTTGAAGCTTCAGCTTCTAATTATGTTGAATAGACTTCTTGGAATAATGAAGATAACACAGCGATAAATTTGGCAGTGGTTATTATCCAATAGTGTGGTTAATGAGATTTTGATTTTCCGGTTCCTTAAGTCGACTTATGATCAGTTTCTGATATTCCGTCTAACGTCGTGCAGTCGCTGATCAGTCGATTAATCTTTCTTGAAGTTCTGAGTGTTGAATGCATTTGCTATATTCCACGGAGAGAAGGAAGGATCTCAGAGTATTGGAAATATAAAAAACCTTACTACTGGAATCTGGATGTACCTCCATATTACGAACAGAACTAAAGATAACTAATTAGGCAATGTCAACAATTGCTGTACGTGGATGAGATGGGTGGGGTTCGGCAGCAATGTTTCAGATAGGAATTGGGCTAAGAGTTTCAAATTGATTGTGAATTAGTTTAAATTGGAGGAAAACAGTGTTTTTAATCTTTTTTTTTGTCTATGTCATTAATTACTCATTATATGGGAGACTATACATTTGTTAGATGCTCTCTTATTTGTTTCACCTTCGAATACCAAGATGAACAGTAGTAGAATAATCAGCAGAATATTTACCAATGATTTTTTTAAGGGCACTACTGAGAATTCTCCATGGGAAAACTTTAACATCTTTTTCAATATTCCTTGGCTTCGGAGCCGTGAAGGACATAATTAATTTAAAAAATTCACCACTTTCTGGTTTACCCTTTGAAACAGTCAACGGATGATATCCCTCAAGATTCCTTCTTATTCTGTTTTTTTCTTCAACTTTAAATTTTGTGTTAACAAGTTGTTCTAATAAATATATACAGTCAACACTTGTTACAAAGCATTCATTTCTCTCAGCCCAATGAATGCAACTAATACAAGGAGTATTTTGAGTATATCTATCAGGATCTAATGGAGAAAATTCCACAGAAATTAAGGGACCCCGTTGTTCACGATGGAATTGAACTAATCGACGTTGAGCACGCCATTCGTCTACACTCCAATTTACAGCCATGTCATTTAAATTGCCTAAAATTTCTAGACTTGCTCTAAAAGGAGAATCATTTTCTAAGTGTCTATCAGTTCCAAGTGCCATAGCTCCTAAACTTGAAGCAGCTTGAGAAAGGGCAGTTGTACGAACTAATTGTGGAGTAGAAGTTTGAGTAGATGAAGAAGACGATGGTATACGTGGATCAGGTTGATAGATTGTTGTTCTATAATCATGTTGAATATTTGTCATTTGCTGATGTTGTTGTGGCTGGAGAAGTTGTTGATGTTGTTGTTGATGCTGATGATGTAATGGATGTTGTTGATGTTGTTGTTGTCCAAGATAACTTCCAAGAACTGGTCTTGGTGAAGATGAACCAACCTGAGGATCTTGAAGTATACTACCATATACAGTCGGAATAGCACTAGTATTTGTACCACCACCACCACCACTACTATTATGACTACTATAAGCTTGAATAACGGCAGCACCAACATTAGTAGGATTCCAAACACCAACAGCTGGATTGGTATTTGCCCAATCTTGGGAAACTACACCGGTAGTAGTACCAGCTGGACCAGTAGTAACAGCAACAACATTAGCTGATGTATTTGTTCCATGAACAGGATCATAATAAGAAGCATTTGTTTCTTCACCAGTTAAATAAGGCTGATAATGAGGATTAGGTGGTATGGAAGAAGAAGGTTGCCCATAATAATACATTGTTTGAGGAGGAGGGGGGTGAGAATGAAGAGCCTGCTGTTGATGCCTTGGTTGGTTACTTCCAGCAGTGTAATAATTTGAAGAGGTTGACGACGTATATCCTGATGTTGATGCAGATGTAATAGAAGGGGTTCGATTTTGTTGTTGCAAAACTATTGAATCTGATGAAGTTGAAGCTTCAGATTTCAATAAATGGTTTTGCTGCGTTTGTTGCTGTTGTTGTTGTCCAGCACCAGCACCTGTTCTAGGTATTGAAGACATCGTAGGTAAAGGAAGATATGTTGAAGAATTATGTGGAGGAGAATGTGACCGTTGTTGTTGTGGTTGTTGATATGAATATTGTGAAGATGGATCAATTGCTGATTTTATTGAATAATCATGCTGTTGGACTTGAGGTAATGGTAACTGAACAGGTTGTTGCTGTTGTTGGAGCTGTTGTTGTTGTGATTGTTGCTGATAAGAATCTTCATAAGTAAAATCACAAACATAATTTGAACTAATATCTTTCAAAGTTTGAGCGTCAATAACTATAAGATAAATAGGAACTTTAGTTTCAGTTGCTAAAACTTTCGGAGGAACTTCAGCTGAAACAGTATACTTATTAGGGTTTGATGAAGAAGAATCAATTGAATAAGGATTACTACGATATGAACCAAAAGTTAAACAAAATTTCAATTGATCAATAGTTCCATTCGGAACATTTGGTTGTAAATAAACCGTGAAAATAGATCTTTCAGGACCAGATTTTTTGGAATGAGTTGTTATAGAAACGTAATCAACAGTTGTAGAAGAATGATGATGATGAATATGATTAGGACCTGTCCCTGGAGAAACCGAAGAGGACGGGGGAGATACCATTGACTGACATGAATTTGTCGATGGGCTTAAAGTAAAAACCGATTCGACTGAAGAACTAGAAGAGGCTGTTGCAGTAGTATTATTTAATGTTCGGGCGATTCTGCTGATGTTGGGGGTAGTCCTAGTATTATTTTTACTAATATTATTCCAAGGAGGGGTAATGATTGAATTTGATTTATCTGTTAAAAGGAGAGAAACAAAGTTAGATGAAAAATAAAAAACAAAAAGAGAATAGAATAGAAAAGAAGATAGACGATAGAGACGAGAGACGAGAGACGAGAGACGAGAAACAAAACATTCACACGAGACAAGCAAGAGACAAGCAAGAGACAAGCAAGAGACACAACAGAGGCACAGGCAGGTTTTACAATTATTAACCTACCAGTTAAGCACTATTTTTAACAGTTAAACACTTTTGATTGATTGATAGCCGAAAATCTGTCATATACTAGTCTATCAGGACAAGACTCAGGCAACAACACATAACAAGAAAAACACACACCCACTAAATCAAAGACATTCGAAGCAGTTTGAAAAACATACTTCATACCAAAACAAACCGCCTGCCTACCTACGAAACACCTACTTTTTTTGTTACTTACTTACTACTTATATACACACACATAACTAATATCTTTTTATATATATATATATTAAAAAACCAACTCTTACAGTTAGTTGGCAATAATAATAATAATAATAATATCAAAAAGATTAGATAAATGAGCTGAAAGTAAAATGAGGTGGGGAGTGTATATGTGTGTATATAATAGTATGAAATGAAATAAAATGAACTGAAATGAATTGAATCCAAATGGCTTGAATGACTTGTTGAGAATTGCGTTGGTTTGTAGTTTGTTGGTCGGATTTGGTTGGATTTGCTTTGTTTGGTTGATTGGTTGATTGGTTGATTGGTTGATTGGTTGATTGGTTGATAGTGAGTGGGTAGGTTGGTAGGTTGGTTTGAATATGATGATGTGTTGATACAGTCAAGGTTTATTATATATGTGTGTATATGTGTGCCTTTAACCGTTCTATGCTTCTTTTGGCGTACCTTTCCCCCCTGTTAATAGGTGTTACGATTATAGTACATGATTTACTCATTCTCAAACAATGAGAGTAGTAACATTACTGCATATACCTCTGCAGCATACTGGCAAAGCAGCTAACAGGTAAGACAAGAACGAGGGTCGGAGAAGTACGTATCAAAATAAGGCAAGCAGGCATACAGTTAAGTTAACTGATACAGTTTAAACAACATTGAATTTAAATTGAATGATATTAATTAATTGTTCGAGTTGGACCATAGGTTTGGGTCTACATTTCCCGCTAGTTGGTGTTATGTCTCATGTCTCAGTTGAGGGGTCCTAAGTCAATGTTCGAGGAATTGTCAAGCGAAGCTAGCTACCGGAGGTTCAATGGGGTTTGCGACGGCTAGCTCGGTTCGAAGGAAAGAGATGGGATTGATGGGGGAGGAAGGAGGAGGGAGGAGGAGGAGGGAGGGAGGGGAG
>JAJMIF010000258.1:0-12094 GCA_030583505.1 Sugiyamaella castrensis
GTAAGGTAGACGCTATAGCAGGAGAAAAACTTCATCTATTTCTATTACATCGGTTGCCAGTTATTGGAAGATGGGATCAGGAATTTATTACTCAAAGTACCTATATGCTATATAAGCAGAAAGCTTGTCCTCTTTGTCGTACTGCTATGGATACAATGTCACATACTTATTTGAGTTGTACTACTACTCTCAAACTGCTTACCAATTCATACTTAGTTCATTTCACGTCTGATGTTTTAACTTGGAACATATGGATTGCATGGGTTGCTATCAAAGGAAACATGATTCCCTTGGCTAAATTTATTAGAGCTATCTGTGAGACGAATCATTCTTATAGATACAATACGGAATTTGATGATATCGATAAAGAAATCAAGATAATGCAAGCTTTTATTACTAGATTACAGAAAGAGAAACCTCTTGTCACAAAATACAAACTATTTCGCGAGAAATATATTCGGTATCATTTAGATGATCCATAGCTGGAAGAAGCAAGTCTAGAGTGTGCTAGACAAACTTGAGTGCTATAGTAGGGCCCCGGCCTTAAACGATTGGTTAGATGTAGGGTGTGTGTTATGATTTAATAATTATTTTATATATTTTATACTCAATCAATATCGAAGGGAAAAAAAAAAAAAAAAAAAAAAACGGGCTCTAATAAATGATTATCAATCAATCACACTCTTAGCGGTGCTTCCCACTTGGTCCTTGGGCTGGCCCTTGACCTGGCACCAGCTCTATTTGTATTGTCTTTCCCCTGGAAGGGATTCTCTCAAGTTTGCCCGGTTCGTGCGTTCGGTCTATGCGTTGAACTGCGCTTACCGCTTTCAGATTCCTTACACTTCGTCCCTCGTGGATTTTCCCATCATGCTTTCGTTTCTTCAGGCGACGGTTTTAGGTCAGTATGAACCCTATCTGAAATTTTATCGCCGTTATCATCGGGATGACCCTTAGGTGTCTCGCTCTTGTCGAGTACGGGGCTTGACACTGTCGTTATTTGTTTTTAGGAGTTTTTTATCCATCGGGGTTTTCTCCTTGTGAAAATGTGAGTTGGCAGGTATTATGTTCTGTGTAGTTATGTTATCTGAGTAATTATATATTTCTAATATACTGTTATGATAAAAAATAAAAATGGATATTCGTACATATTACTATATTGGGATTATTACCTTAAATCGTTAGAACCATTAATTATCAGAAGTCTATAAATATAAATACCACTCTTTACTTCTAGATGTTCAGATGGGTTTAGAGAGGTCACACTTGATTATTGTGTTATTCTCTCTACTAAGTTTACTGACATCTATTAGACTTATTCTACAATATCATGGACTATAGAATCCTGTAACCTGAACGGTCTAAACTGACTTTAGTTCGTTACATTCCCCAAAGCATATATTTCTAAATTCGAGGTAAACACAGAAACCCGGACCTGATTCAGACATGAAATATAAAAGGTATCCCCTGAATTAGATATTAAACAAACTACTATTAGGGACTTGTTTTTATCTAATATCTGGTGATTGTTAGAAAATTGCTGAAACGTTATTTAAAATAATTAAAAATCGTATTAAATTTTGTTCTTGTTTTCAGGTAAAGCTCAGTCTGTATCTTTTTGGTGATGTAACAGTCTTGTTAATTTAGAAATTTAATGCAGAATGTGGTTAAGGTGTCGCTGGCTAGCTTGAATAGACAATAAATAATAATTCAATTCAATTTTTAAGGACTCAGTTCGATGACAATATGGACCAACTGTTCAAATGTTTTGTCCCGAGTTATCTAATCAATTGAATTATTGTCGCTCACTAATATTACCTCACATCAAGTTTATTATTATAAATTCGAGGTATGTCATATGACCCTATATGGTGACAAGTACTAGATTGTATAGAAATAAAATCTACGTAGGTACGTACTCATCTAGAAGCCAGTCAAGGACCCCCGCCCTCCTAGAGGGATTTAGCTCCAGTTAGAATACGGAGGCATATTTTCAACTTAAAGAGAGGTCTTACTCACTGGGTCTAAAGACACATTTATTTTAAGCGTAATATTATAGCAAACATCCTCACATTAATTCTTGGTTTTCTTTGTTGCAGGCTCATCACCACCATTTTCATCCCCATCTTCATCTCCAGTTGATGATTCAGCATTCGAATCAAATTCTTCGGCTACATCACTTTCATCTTCATCTTCAAAGTCCTCATCAACACTCTCTTCATCTTCATCAGCAGAACCCCTATCAGCCATTTCAACATCAGATTCATCCGAATCTTTATCAGCCAATGCAGCATTTAGAAGAGCATGTTCATTAGCAACAACATCATTCTTCAATTTAATTGATTTCGATTTAATAAATTGTTCAAGACCTTTTTGTTCTTCTCTATCAATATTAGAAAATTGGTGTTCACCACCATTATTTCTTAAATTAATAGTCATATCAAATGTTCTGGATGATGAAAATGCTTCACCAGATCCACCTACTCGTGAAAAAGTTATAGATGAAATTTCTGTCATGGGAATATATACAGTTGGTTTAGGAACAAAAATAAACGATTTATCCAAACAATATAGATAACCTTCACTTGCTTTAAGTGAACAAGTAACTGCGGCCTGACCATGAGAACTTGTATAAGAACCAGGAAATATAACTTTACGGCCACTTAATCCTTTAAATAATTGACCAACAACTTGATGAGCTGCTTCATCATATTGTTTCTTTAATTTATCAGCATATTTTTCTTGGAATTCAGATTCTTCCACATTAAGTTCGACTTCAATTTCTTCTTCTTTTAAAAATTGAATAACTAAAAATGGATATCTAGTTTGTCCTTGACGAAGAGGTGGGTCTAATTGAATGATAATAATATTATGAGATTCATCTGGTTTGGGCAATAAAAATAATCGTTGAATATTTTTATAAGGAATCTTATAATCATAAGTTTTACCACGTAGTCTGAAAGTGGTAGGATACATATCAATATCATAACGACCACGAGGCGTAAGAAACAAGATATCATTGAATGATACAATTGCTTCGCCAGCGACTTGACCGATTTCAGCTTTTTCTTTTAAGTTTTCATAAAATACCTGAGCAGCATTTTGTTCATCAGAATCACTTTGATCGTTCTCTTCTTCTTGTTCTTCTTTTTCCTCTTCAACTCCATTTTCGTTCTTTTTTTCTTTCTTCTCCTTCTTCACAGCACCATCCTCATCTTCTCCTTTAGTAGAAATAGTTCCAGGAACATAAAATCTCATCTCAACTAATTCATCCCCTCCTTTAACTCGTTCTCCAGATGGTTGAAGATTAAATTCAACAGCAACTTCAGTTTTCCCTACAATATTTGAATTACTAACATCTGAATAAGGTAGTTCAAATGCCGGACGATTAGCAACATTGAATACTAATTCCGATCGTTCAAAATTAGCTTTACCCCAATTCCATCCTCTTAATGAATGCTCACGCTGTTCCAATGTAACACCAAAATTATTCTTAATTGCTGATTTCAATCCATTGAAATCTTCGGAATCAAACCCATCTAGCTGTAAAATTCCTTTATTCTTTGTTTGAAATCTAACTACATATCCACGAGATCCTCGACTCCAATATGCTGCTTGCACTTCATCTGAAGGTAACAAAAATGGTTCAGAGATTTTATTATTACTACTTCCTCCCTGAGCTTTATCTGATACTTTCCATCCCAGCCCCGATTCTGCCATTCGAACCCTACCTGGGTATCGAGATTGATTTAAATAAATATTGTCGAACTGAGTTGTCATATTGCTTTGCCACAGTTCTAATAGATTGAAAAAGATGATGAAAAAGAAGTTAGAGAGAGAGAAATGCGCGTGCCTTTAATTGAAATGATATCGAGTTTCGTACTTAATAAGTTTCACGCCGGGTAACGTAACCACATCCCCTCGCGCGCGCGCGTCCCCACCAGCTGAAAGCTAGCGTGTGTTCAATTGCCTCCGGCGGCTGGGGCTCTGCCCCATACCCCGTAGCTCGCTTCGCTCGAGGTTCAGTGCGTGTCAATCTAAGCATATAGAGTTTATTTGAATCATTTCAGAGAATCATGGGGTCTAGGATGATTTCTTCTATCTTCTTGTATATGTCTTAAAATGACTGCTTATCATGCCACCTCCCTCAGAGAGGACCTTTACCCTAACCGCTATCGAGATAAGCAAAATGCGAAATTCTTATAGATAAAAAAAAACATATGGTGATTCTTCCTTATTAATACGATATTTCAAAATGTAATCAATACATTCCTCATTTCGTTTAGATATGGATAAATCCTATCACGATACCGTTGATGATTAACTTGCAATAGAAGCATATGTTCTGCACAGTAGTTACGCCCATAATAGATGTACGATTAACTATACAATAACTAACACACTTAACGTTAACACAATAAATATAAAAGTTTTTAGACATTCAATTCTCTGTTGGCATAATAATAACTGACAACGTTCAGTTAGACAAATAATTACTTTCTGAATGTTATATTCATAACCGTTATCACATTAACAGTTAATGTAAACTAATGGATTTAAGTTAACAGAGGAAACATGGCAATTGAGCCACTACTAACGTTAAGTTATATATATAAATTCGTATTTGCTCCCTCCCTCATGCTTTTTCCAAGCAGTCAAAAAATCTCTGTGATATTAGTCCGATATCTCGAGCATAGCGAGAGGTAAACGTCCGGCTGGGGCGTTCAGCTACATGATGATCTCTATTCTATATGGTTCCTGAATGCTACTCCTGAACCTTGGTTACGGGCACTGGAAAAACAACCAACGCTAAAAAACCCAGTGATATAATAACATTCCTGTACATTCTCTAATCCGATTCTGTCGTATTCTCTTATTACTTATTGTCCAGCCCTTATTTATGTTCTTTATGTGGCTTTATTTTACCCATTTCTGTATTCATTTATTTGTTGACATATACTATTTCTAGGTTATAGGAATTCATTAAAATCTTAAAGGAAGTTTGTAGTGGGAATTGGTGGTGTGAACAGCCAGGAGCCAAAAACAACCACTTATTCAGGAAGAGAAGTAGTAGTAGACACTAATACTTCTTCTTCATTACCCTTGCCCTATGACAAGTCTGTACAGTCAAAAGGGGGTTTCCGAACTAAGGTCCTTCCGAACTAAGGTGGTTTCCGGAAACTAATCCCAGGTTTTCGATTAAGAAATATATCCACGCCGCACAGATATTAGCCGTAAACAACTCTCGATATAACGATTGAAATAGGGTTATCCAAATGGGGAAGGACTCTTACTACCCTAAACCCGGGGTTTACTATGGTAATTCCGGGAACCACCTTTGTTCTGAAACCCCCATTTGACTGTTTGTCCCTTATTATTATTATTGTTCTAGTTCTCTATCTTAGTTATGAAATACAAAAGGAATACTAATGTTATTCCCGATGTTCACTACCTTTTAGCTAGTCAGTTGCTATTAGTCCTGGACCGAATACCCTGTCAAATATATAGCTGTGTCGACCGGTTAGAAGCACCAATTGTCACAGAACTCATCGCATAATACCTTAGCCTATTAAACACTCGACCGATTGTGCATGTACAGTTGTAGTAACTATACCCCAACCTATTAAACGCCCAGCCGATTTTATACCCCAACCCACTAATTGATATACTTAACTACTACCAGTGTCCCTTGAGTCTTGTTTCCTATTTAGGTAATAAACAGTCACTAAGAAACAATCCCCAGTTCATGAACTTCACGAAACGACAAATTCCAAGCGACTCTTCATTGTTAGCATTTTGATAGAGTGTTATTCGTAGTCGACAACAACCTATAATAAACGACAAAAATGGGTAAGTAATGGATTAATAGGAGAAGAATTTCGGGATTGTTGGAGGGGAGAAGAAGATGATGAACAAATGAAGTGAAGTAGATGATGAAGTCAACAAGGAGGAGATGTTTATGAAGTGAATATTATTATTAGATAAAATTGATACATATCTACGTTGACTGTAGAAAGTATTATGACAAAGGCTCTACAGAGCTATTACCGTTTAGTAGCCCGATTATAAGTAGATGTATATGAAGTGAATATTATTATACGTCAAATAATGTTGATGAAGGAGTAGGAAAATATAAAGGAAAATGACGGAAATTTGTGGATCGATAATGTTCAACGAGAGATTTAGAAAGAAGGCTATTGGTCGTTTTCGAAGCATACATTCAAAAAAGATATAGAATCGAGATTGGAGATTCGATAGTACGTTTATCCATCCAACCAACTCAATATATGAAGAGACTCAACAAATTATATTTTTATATATGTTTGTATTGTTCAATCTTATCTAGGGTTCATTGGTTTAAGTGTCTCCAGATATGGTTCTTTTGTTAAGTTCAAGGGCATTCTGTTTTGTTAACAAAATTGCTTAAAGAATTTCCGTCACCTCCTTAAATTTTCGCTTTTTATTCAGTATCAGACATCTTTCTTCCCTTCTTTTTATTCAGGAACAATGTTACTAACATCCAGTCAATATCCCAAAGACTAGAAGAACCTACTGCAAAGGAAAGGAGTGCCGTAAGCACACCCAGCACAAGGTCACCCAGTACAAAGCTGGTAAGGCTTCCCTTTTTGCTCAAGGAAAGAGAAGATATGACCGTAAACAAAGAGGTTATGGTGGTCAAACCAAACAAGTTTTCCACAAAAAGGCTAAGACTACCAAGAAGGTTGTTCTCCGTCTTGAATGTACCGTTTGCAAGACCAAGGCTCAGCTTCCTTTGAAGAGATGCAAGCATTTCGAACTTGGTGGTGACAAGAAACAAAAGGGTCAAGCTCTTCAATTCTAAACGAAACGAAAAAGAAAAATTGCCACAAAAACGACAAGTTTGTTTCTTTTATATATATTTTTTACATGTTTCTTTTTTGTGTGTATGTTGTATAATTCGTCATGTTTAAAAGTTGAAAGAAATTTGTTACGTCCCAACCTAATTATTCTCTCATTCTTCGCTTAACTTTGGGCATATATACCAGGCATATATATACCAAGCCTTAGACCGATTCTAACAGATAAGGTTTTTGCGGATGAATACAAAATTATCCGAATCACGTGAAAGTCACGTTTACTGCTTGCTCGAACATTAAATTAATTCACCGAATTCACCGAATTCATCGAGACCCGACCATGCTTTGAAGTCACTGACATGTCTTCTAACTTCACACTGTCTTGTTTAATAATCGTCTCTTGTTCGTGTTAATCAGACCTTCTGTAACATAATAGGTGAGATGGTTCTACAATTTATTCTCATTCAGAACCGTCAGGGCAAAACCCGCCTTGCAAAATGGTATTCTCCTTATACAGTAAGTCTATAAATTTAGATTGTCGTCTCTCATATGATGATGATATCTCTTTGTGGGCGATGAGCCGATCTAACATATGAAGAATAGTGAAAAGTTCAAGATCAAAGGCGAAGTTCACCGGCTGGTAGCTTCACGAGATCAGAAATTTCAGAGTAATTTTGTTGAGTTTCGTAATTACAAGATTGTATACAGAAGATATGCCGGGTTATTCTTTTGTGCCTGTATAGATGAATCCGATAATGAACTATACTATTTAGAATCATTACATTTGTTCGTGGAGATTTTGGACACCTTTTTTGGAAATGTTTGTGAATTGGATATTGTTTTTAATTTTTATAAGGTATATGCTGTTCTTGATGAAGTATTTTTAGCAGGAGAAGTTGAAGAGACATCAAAAAAAGTAGTTTTACAGAGGTTAGAAGAATTTGAGAAGTTAGGCTAAGATGTTGTTTGGATGTTTCAGTGCATTAGTTGCCGATAATCTTCTCCTCCTTGACTTTATATATTTGCATATGTGTATGATTGATGACCTTTTAATTTGATTTTTTGCGACGGTATCGGTATCTCCCTGTCAACTGGGAACATTAGATCCCTCCCCAGTTTTGTCTCCGGCAGCTGTGGTGTAGGCCCGGACCCTAGTTCTCGCTACACTCGGACAACTACACGGATTGCGGAGGGGGGATACTTGACGTGACTTCACCAGCTGGAGGCGGACGGGTTAGATAGCGACTATCTTGCTACATCGGTGAGAATTCAGGCGAATTCTCGAGCATAGCGAGATTATTTTTAGTTAATGCAACCTCGACAAATAGGTTCCCGTCGTCAAAGCAGAGTCTGAGCTTCTCGGAATTCAGCTCAAAAAAATCATAAAATAAAGAGTAAATGTTACGTGTAAGTATGGTTGAACACCTCAGATCGACTCTAACACAGACCAACTCTTTATGGGGTTTTCCCCAAGCAATCAGGTTTTTTTTCCCCTAGTTAACTAATAAGGACAAAATCAAGTGCCTCTGGTTATTGTTATTATTAAAATTGAGAAATCGAACCACTAGAGTCTGACACCTCAAGATGAGAGTTGGAACTATCGTCTTATTAAGCAATACAAATCTAGTACAATATAGCCCACTACGGAGTAGTATATATTTTATAATATCAACATCCTCAAGGAGAGGACCGGATGTGCATGGATCCGAGTACAGACAACTACTGGGCAGTCACCATCATAAAATCTGTTCCCATGCTAAATCTGTCTCAAAGTGACACAGCAGGTGCCATGTGCAAGGATTACCAGCAGACATAGTCTCTATCTGCATTTGACCTGGAGCAATTAAAAGAGAAGCTTTCTAAGTAGTGTCAGTGAGCGCATTATCACTGCAGAGGGGGGGGGGCATCATAATGATACCAGATTGATGGGCACATCTCAAATGGCGGCACATTGTATACACAACCGTTAATGGACATGAATGGTTTAGCAGCAGCAGAATCAATAGGAGAATCAAGTTTATTGACTACTTGAGGATACAGAAGGTTTTGTTCTGGCCATTACCAAGATTCAATATGTCGCCGGAATTGGTTGAATCGCCGGTCAGCTTGTTTCTGTGGCCTTGCCAGCAATAGTACAACTTTATTGACTGACTGTCGCCAATTTATAAAGATGGAAGATAGCCTGGTAGAAAATTTTGAACATTCTGAAGAGCCAAGAAATAATTACTTTCATCATTGCCGGTGAAATAAACAATAAGTTCCGTAGCAGAATTCATGACTGCGTATCTGTCATCAATCGTAGAAAATAGTTGGACCAACTAATTCATAATGACATAGCTATGATAAAAGAATAATTTTGATGGATAAACTATATCAGGATTTGAAGCTTCAGAGACGAACCATTTATAAACAAAAAATCCTCTTGGGGGCACGCCATTACCAAGAGAAGCATTGTTACTCTTATAATAATATTAAGGTCCCTCACTCTCCATTGAATAAAATAATCCCATTGAGTGCAGATTGGTATAGGTATCAGGTAATTTGTTTGCGAACATGATTTCAATTAAATCTTTAACTTCTGCTCGAATAATAGGACCTTGAAATCCAAGCTTATCGGGTTGTATGGTATATTTTGCAAAGTTTGGACCGAAGTATCCTCTATGTAGAGTCTTGTTATAAACATGTAACGGAAGTTAGTGACGGTGCCGCCATGGTATCACTATCTGATTCCTCTGAAGAGGAGGAACATGTTCTCATCCATAAACGCTCGGAGAATAAGGGGATCTCCGACGATGTACCGGCTGCTGAGAGCGAATCTAGGGCTCTGGTTCTCTACTCGCCAGGTAACGTTACCGAGAACGCAGCTGAGGCTGCATTACATAATCCAACTGATCCCGCACCATCGTCTAACACCTCAACTGCTCTCGTTCGCAGTAAGCCTCTTTCTCGCACCATGCCGCAGCGTGGGAAGCATCGTCGTCACAAGTACCGGGAGGTCGATCTCTCCGACCGCCTAGTTTTCATCGACGAGGTGATCAATGCTCAATCTATATCTACGGTTAGACCTCCCGAACAGGAACTTCTCAACCAATCCAGTGATTATCAACCCAACTTCGATCCAAGTATTGTCCCCCCCCCTTGAAACGCTCTACCACAACCCGCCACCATCCAACCTGGCCCGTCGTTCTAAATTGCTTGCTTCAGAAGAATCCTTTGCCGATCTATCCACCCACCCAACGCCCAGCGACAATTTCGATCAATACTTTCCACAGCAACCTCGCTTTAAAATTGTTCCACCTTCAGAATCCAACTCTGTCTCTTCTACAACGGCAGCCATATGGGCGGCGACACAAACTAGACAAGATACTATTCCGGATGAGGAAGATTTTGGCGATAGTGATCTGGACCTGGGCCAAATGACGGGAAACCAGGCCGCGGCGAACGGGAGGACGGCCCTCTTACCTCCCCAAGCTGAGGTTGACTCGGCCTGCATGGACACCGATTCGCCAGATGATGCTCCTTTGGAAGGGAAGGACACTCTGGCCGATGGGAACTCCCATGCTGAGGGCGACTCCGACCGAATGGACATGTCTGTCTCAGACTCGGCAGATGATGCTCCTTCGGATGATGTCTATGTATGATTTTGACGCCAACTCTAATAACAACCTTGACCTGGACCTGTCCAGAGACGCTCCGGAAGAAGAATCCGCTGCGCCTATGGCCGGGCCTGCGTCTGCTTCTCGACAATAAATTAATATCCTACCTTCATGTCGGATATTATTATTGAGCTCTTCAACACTGGAGGCTGTATGCCCTCCAATCATTCAGATCTTCTCGAGCGCTGTGTCAAGCTCCAAGCCAACATCTTCTTCTAGTCTGAGATTTCATGTCGCACCACCCACGACCCTCGTTTGTGGAAGGTGCATTGGGAATCTATCTCCCACGGAGGAGGGGGAATCTTCCCTGTTTTTGGTAGGGCTGCCCTGATGTGGAAACCCCTCTTCTTTTAGGTGTGCTTCCTGCTTGGGCTCTGGGTTGGCCCTTGGCCTGGCACCAGCTCTATTCGTATTGTCTTTCCCCTGGTCGGGATTCTCTCAAGTTTGCCCGGTTCGTACGGTCGGTCTATGCATTGAACCGCGCTTACTCGTACCTCGTGGATTTTCCCATCTTTTGTTCAGACGACGGTTTAGGGTCGGTACGAACCCTACCTGAAATTTGATCGCCGTTATCATCGGGATGACCCTTGTCTCGCTCTCGTTGAGTACGGGGCTTGACATTTCGTCGTTTTTTGTTTTGTTTTTAGGAGTTTTTTAGGAGTTTGGATTTTCTCCTTGTGACTTGGCAGGTATTATCTTGTGTCTAGTTATGTTATTTGAGTAATTATATATTTCTAATATACTGTTAAGATTTAAAAAAAAAAAAATCACAATATCGGGATGGCCTGTGCTCCTGGGTTTAGAACTAAATATTCTGGACTCCCCGAAATCGCTCGAAGTCCTCAGAGATAAATGTATATTACCGTCAGGTCAGAGAGTTTAATTTAAACAAAAAAAACGATGTCGGCAGGACTCGAACCTGCAACCTTCGGAGGATTTCCGTTTTTTTTTAATAACGCCGAAATCCGATGCGCTACCATTACGCCACGACACCAATTATTGTTTATCTCTATTCATAGAATTTGAAGAAGACATTGATTAAGCCGCATGAGCCGCATGATGCGCCCACGTCTTTTTTTTTTTTTTTTTTTTTTTTTAAAAAAAAAACGCATGATGGGCCCACGTCTGCTTCTCAACAATAAATTAATATCTTTTATTTTATTAATAGTAGTCGAGCATCAGGATTCTTAAGCAACCCGAATTTAGTGAAGGCTTATCCTCTATGGATAGTTAAATAAGATATATTAGTGTCGCTGGCTATAGATAATAAAGATAATGATAATTTTGAATTAAATGAGGTGGAATGTTTGGTTACTAACTTCATTCGTCAGGGGGCTATCAAGGGGTATATTTCACATGAACGAAGGACAATAGTATTAAGTAATAAGGATGCATTTCCGTTCCAGCAATATTCCGAATTATAAAGTTACAACGAAAACTAAGGAGTTGCAATTGGTTGATGTAATGAGAAGAGAGCCTAGAAAGGTACTAAGTAGAATTGTTCAATATAGATGTGGTCATGCTAAAGTTGGAGAATGGTTTAAGAAGATGAAGATAGCTGGGAGAGAGAATTGTTGTGATGAAGTGGAAACAATTGACCATATT
>JAJMIF010000259.1:0-11798 GCA_030583505.1 Sugiyamaella castrensis
CAAAACTAATGGAGGGGGGCCCAGGAACTGCGAGAAGATGAAGAATGTGCAAAGAAATGCCCAGAAAATGGGACCAGGCACAGAACCATGGAAAATAAAGAATAGACATGATGGATATAGACATTTGCATGAGAGCTAGATGGGAGCACCTCGAATGATTGTATTTATTAATATAAATTAATTCAAAAAATATTATATATCAGAAACGAGGTTGCTGCCTAGAAGCATTAATAACAGTGTTGTCAGCTAAGATTTGTTCTATCCATCCATTTGTGTTTAGAATACGAAACAGATCAAGAGAAAGAGTGGTATTGAGTGGTAATAGCCATAAAAGGGTATTAGCAAGGATCTTAAGGTAAAGACACAAATTGTATTGAAAATGGCTACATATCGCTTAACCTAAAGAAGGGCGGATTTTTAAATTCATTAAGATAACTGACAAACTAGCAGGCAAAAGACGACTATAATTACAATATAAAAATGGAATAGATAAGAGAGTTCAGAAAACATTAATTGAAGGATGAGAGGAAGTTACTAGGGAATTAAAATGGAATTAAGGACATATAGACACTTAGAGGAGTGCATATGTGAATATTATGTCTCTTTAGCTTGAGAATATAGATTCAGGTGATTTAGGCACTGGTGGTAATCCACTAACATTAATTACGTTGTGGATGTCATATATACGCATACGTAGGCTTAGACCTGACAATAAAGAGTACTTTTTGACGATAGCTGTTTCTAACAGGGGAATATACCCGAACCCTTTATTATATGGGGGGTTTTACTGGGTCTTTCAAAATGATCTGAACGTCAAATGGTGTTTCAAAGACAATTCCAAAAGATTCTTTGATGGACAATTAGTGGGTATTTAAAAACAAAACTCAAAAAAAGACCTAGGTTTGATGTTTTTGAGGTGACCGATAAACTCAGCCTCTAACAGGGGAATATACCCGAGCCCTTTATTATATGGGGGGTTTCACTGGGCCATTGAAAAACATTTGAACATCAGATATCATTAGAGAGTTCTAAACGATTCGTTGATGGATAATTAACGGGTATTTCAAAACAAAACTCGAAAAAAGAGCCGCATTTGATGTTTTTACGGTGGATTGATAGACCTCAGAATAGCAAGTTTATTTTGACAATAGTCGCCTCTAACAGGGCAATATACCCGAACCCACAATTATATGGGGGGTTTAATGGGTCTTTCAAAAGCATCTGAACATCAGATATTGTTTTAAAGACAATTCTATTTGATTCTTTGATAGATTATTAGTCGGTATTTCACAACAAAATGAAAAGGCAATATGACAGGAGAATATACAGATGTTAGCAGATAATGACTGAAGAATATATAGATGATATATACAATTAAACAGAGATATAATAAGGAATACTAGAATGGAGAGGAAGCTGAGAATAGATAAAGATATAGAACAACACTTTGAAGATTAAAGGAAATAAATGATATAATAGAAAGAAATGACTAGGGAAAGATTTAAAGAGGCATGGGCCAAGGGATTGGGAGCAGGAGCAGATTGGCCAAAAACATGGGGAAGGGAAAAATATAGAAGAGAAAATATAAGAGATTGACAACAGACAATGAAGAGGGAGCAGTGGCTTGACAGGCAGGAAATGGCTATGGACAAGCCGAATTGGCGGGAGATGGGACAGAAATGGAACAAGAATTGAGCAGAGATAGGACAAGAACAAAGAATAGATAAGGAAAGAAGACTTGAATTAATTACGAAAATAACGACTTAAAAGAGACTTTGACGGAAGAATGGCGGAAATGGGAAACAAGAATTGCCAGGAATTGGCAAAAGATGGAGGAACGGAGAGAAGACATAAGGGAGTGGTGGAAGACAGCTTTACCAAGAGCTGATGAAAGATGACGGACCAGCTATGCAAGGAATGGAGCAGGAACAGAATAGCCAAGAAATAGGCAGGGACAAGGGCAGAAATAATGAGGAATACGAAGAATATATAAATGATATATGGAATGGAAGAAGATATAACAAGAGAGAACTTCAGATGAATCAATTGCAGAAATAACAGAATAAACAAAGAGAAACCTAAGAAATAGCTAGAAAGATGGCGGGAGATGGCGGGAGATGGCGGAAAGGAACAGGAAGGAACAGGACTGACAGCCCCTTTATTGGCTTACTAGAGATTGACAATTCCTGAGAATATGAAGAAGGAATAAGAAAGAGCTTCAGATGAATTACGAAATAATTGAAGGGGACCAGACAGAAATGGAAGAATGGCTTTTGGACTTTTGCAAGGCACTTTGCTGGGAACGAGGACATTTTGGGCTTCCAATTGAGTGGCTTGGGCTTTTGCGAGGGACTTTGGTGGGGGGATGGCCTTGAGAACCTAGCTTTTTGGGCTTTTGCAAGCGACATTACTGGGGAAATGAGCTGAAGCTGGGGACATATGAATTGGAAAACACTGAAACAAAAGAAAGGAAAGAGCCCTTTTGAGCTTGCAAAGGCGAAGAGGGAGAAACAAGAATAGCATTGAGACGAGAAAAGAAGCAGGGAGCTTGAAGATGAGAGAAGACGTGGAACGACACAATTGGAGCAACGAAAGAGAAATAAAAGAAACAAGACAGGATGAGGACAACACTTTAATTGACTTGGAAAAATGAGGAAAGGCGGAGGGATGATTTGGGGCTGGCCAGGAATGGACATTTGGACTTTTGCAAGGCGTTTGAATTAATTAGTTGGCTTGCAATTGAGAAGCTTGGGCTATTGCAAGGGACTTAGGGAATTGCCCTGAGAAAGAGCACTTTTGGACATTTTGCAAGGCACTTTGCTGCAGGAATCGCCTTGAGAACTTAGCCTTTTGGGCTTTTTCAAGGGGCAATACTGGAATAAAGCTTGGAACATCTGGGAAAGAAACACAGAACAAAAGAAAGATGCCTGGCTCGCTTGTAAAAGCCCTTGGGAAATGAAAAGAGGCAAGGCGGGCATGCAAAGAGGGAGAAACGAGGCCTTTGAACTTAGCATTTTTGACTAGCACTTTACAAGGGGGATGGAATGAAGCTGAGAACATCTTGGCAAAAAAAACAGAAACAAGGCAAAGAAAGATCCCTGGCGGCAAGCGGGGAGATGAGAACAGGGGAAGAGCTGAGAGGACACGGGGCGAACGGGGCGAACGGGGCCTGGACGATGACTGAGACTTGGGAAGCAAGAAGGCATTTGGACAAGTGGGGAGAAGGAGCATGGAGCGACATTGGCCTGCACTTGAGGGAGGAAGGAGGAAGCACTTGGGACACTTGGCAGGGCGGGCAGAGGGCGAGGCAAGCGAGAGAGGAACCGCAGAAGCACTTGACCCCCGGCCTGAGGGGGCTTGCGCCAAGGACAAGCACGCGAGGGAGGAAGCACTTGGGAAAGACAAAGACGAGAACAGAGGCAGGGGAGCTTGGGAATGGGCTTGAGAATGAAGATGAGCATGGGAAAATGGAAGAGAGAAAGCCCTTTGACCCAGACTTTGGGAAGAAAATGGCACTGAAAAATGACCATGAATTGAGGAGAAAAGCTGAAGAGCGCTGGGCATTTTGGGAAGAAAAAAGGACAAACGAGGACAGTGAACTTGGGCTTGAGCTTGCACCCCGGGTGACGGCTGGGGAAATGAGAGAGAATTGAGAAAGGACACGGAGCGAGCGAGGCTTGGGCAAGCAAGAAGACGAGCAGGGAGAGAGAGATTAAAGAGAAAAAGAGGCAGAGAAGGCTTGGGCCTCGGAAGGACCGAGAGCAATGAGCTTGAGAATGGGCCTGGAAGAGAAGAAAGGGCACTTGAGCAAGGGAAAAGCCAGCGAAATAGAGAAAGATTGGAGAAAGAAGAGCATGGCACGGGAACGGAAGAGGCAGGGAACAGGACGATTAGAGAACCACTTGGGGCATTTGGCAGCCTGACCTGAAGGGGAACCACGGGAGGATTGACAGTGGGGGCACTCGAGAGGGATACAAATGACACAAGGACAGATGACAGCCTCGAAGAGCACGAGGGCTTGCGGCAAGCCTTGAGGTGAAGCACTTTGGGCTTCTGCAAGGGACTTTACTGGAAATGGGCTTGAGAAAGAGCACTTTTGGGCTTTTGCACGGGACTTTGCTGGGGGAAGGGCCTTGAGAAAGACACTATTGGGCTTTTGCAAGCGACTTTGCCGGGAAAGGACATGAAGCTGGGGACAAATTGGGAGAAAAGGCACAGAAAGAAAGGCAAAGAAAGGGCCCTTTTAACTTGCAAAGGCCCTTGAGAAATGAAAAGGAGCATGGTGGAATGGCACGGGAAGGGAAGAGGACAGAAATGAGCAGGGAGCAGAAGCTGAATGGCAAAGGAATGGCAAAGGAAGAGGAAGGGAAATGACAGGAGGCCAAGAAGCAAATTAATTAGAGAGCAGAACAGAACTAGGAACATAGGAGATATGCACAATATATAGAAAATATAAGAGATGAACCATTACAAACATAACATTAAACAAAGAGAGGAGAAAAGGACAGGGACAAAGACGAGAACAGAGGCAGGCAAAATGAATGACAGAAACACATTAAGAAGAAAATGGAAGGAAAGAGAAAGGGAGAGCCTGGGGAATGGGATTTTGAAAGGATTTTGGGCAAAAATGAGGCAGGAAAGGCTGGCCGAAGGATTGAAATAAGGGGCACTTGGAATTGGAGCTTGGGACAGGCTTGAGAGAAGCGATGAAGGAAGGAGGCACTTGGGGCACTTGGCCGGCGGGAGATGAGCCGAGGGCTTGCGGCAATACAGGCAAGAAGCAAGCAAGGAAGGAAGAAAGGGAGCAGACAAGGGGGAATGGCTGGACTTTGAAAATGGCCTTGAATTGAGGATTTTGGGAGGAAAAGCTGGAGAAAACAAGCACATTTGGGAAGAAAAAGGGCTTGACAAACATAAAGAAAGGGCTTGCGCTGGGGCAATGGGGAGAATTGAGAAAGGATACGGCGAGGCAGGGAAGCAAGAGGGGCTTTTGGACGAGCAGGGAGAAAGAGATTTTTGCGATAATGAGGCAGGGAAGGCTTGGGGGCAGGAGGAATGAGCTTGAGAATGGGCCTGGGAGGGAAGAAAAGGAGCACTTGAGCAAGGAAGAGCTTGAGGGAAAAGAAGGACGATGCGATTGGGGCTTGAGACTTAGAGAACAGATGAAAGGAGAGCATGGGGTGATGGCTGAGGCGAAGCAAGAAAGAAAGCAAGGGAAAATGGCGAGGAAGCAAATGAATTAGAGATTGACATACATAGATGACATATGGATAACTGACATAAACAAAGAGAGACGGGAGAAAAAGGATTGCAGATGAACAGAGAAGACGACGAAGACTTTGGAATTGGCCAGGAAACGAAAAAAGAATTGGCAGAAAGACACAGAAGGAATGGACAACACAGAGTGGCCAAAGAAATAGGCAGAAAAATGAAGGAATAAGAGAGGAATAGCAATGATGACTAGGAAAGAGCACTTTGGGCTTTTGCAAGGGACTTTGCTGGGGGAAGGGCCTTGACAAAGACTTTGCACAGGCGCTGAGGAAACGGAAAGAGGCAGGGCCGGCTTGGCAAGCGCGCAAAAAGAGGGAGAAACAAGGCCTTTAACGATAAGCTGAGAGAAAAGGACAGGGACAAAGATGAGACCAGAGGCAGACAAAATGAATGAGAAACACATTGAGAAGAAAATGGAATGAAAGAGACAGGGAGAGCTTAGGGAATGGGATTTGGAAAGGATTTTTGGCAAGGACGGAAGGGGCGCAGGCCTCCCCCCGGGGGGGGGGCTGGCGAGAGATGAGCCTGGGCGGGCTTGCGCCAAGGACAAGCACACTAGGGAAGAAGCACAGAGGAAGGGGAGCTTGCGAATGGGCTTGAGAATGAAGATGAGCATGGGAAAATGGAAGAGAGAAAGACGCTTTGACCCAGACTTTGGGAAGAAAAAAAACTTGCACCCCGGGCGACGGCTGGGGAAATGACAGCAGGCCAAGAAGCAAATTAATTAGAGATTGGAACAGAACTGGCAAATATAGGAGATATGCATAAAATATAGAAAATATAAGAGATGAACAATTAACTTACAGGAGAATATGAAGAATATATAGCTGATATATGGAAAGAATTTCACAGCTTTAGAATTAATTCCATAAATAAAGAGAGACGGAAGAAGATTGAAGAGGCAGAGAAGAATGATTAGATGGGAGCAAGAAGAGGAATTGACCAGGGCATGAGACAGAATTGCAGAAAGGCACAGAAATGGGCTGGAATGGACAACAGACCTTGGGAAGGAGCACATTTGGGCTTTTTTTTGCTGGGGGAAGGGCCTTGAGAAGGAGCACTTTTGGGCTTTTGGCGGGACTTTGCTGGGGGAAGGGCCTTAGAAAGAGAACATTTGGGAAATGGACTTGAGAAAGAGCACTTTGCTGGAGGAAGGGCCTTGACAAAGACATTGCACTGGCGCTGAGGAACGGAAAGAGGCAGCACCGGCTTGGCAAGCGCAGGGAAAGAGGGAAAAACAAGGCCTTTGAGGATAGGCTGAGAATGGCATTGAGAGAAGAAATGGCAGGGACAAAGACAAGAACAGAGGCAGGCAAAAATGAATGAGAGAAACAAAGAGACAGGGAGAGCTTCGAAAATGAGATTTGGAACCTATTTTGGGCATGGGAAATGGGCTTGAATTGATTTGCTTGGGGATTTTGGGAAGATTTTGGGGAGCAGGCCACCGGCTGGAGGGGGACGGCCGAGAGATGAGCCGGGGCGGGCTTGTGCCAATGACAAACACGCGAAGGAGGAAGCACTTGGCGAAGCAAGAAAGGAAGCCACAGAGAGGGAAAGGCTGGCGGATTAGAGGACAGAGCACATTTAGGCTTTTGGAGGAAGGGCCTTGACAAAGACTTTGCACGGGCGCTGAGGAAACGGAAAGGCTGGAAAAAACAGGGACACTTGAGAAGAAAGGGCGAACGAACGGCGAACTGAGATATGCACAATATATAGAAAATATAAGAGATGAACCATTAACATACTAGAGAATATGAAGAATATATAGCAGATGAATTAATTCCATAAATAACAGAATTAGATGGGAGCAATATGACAAGGCGAGGAATTGACCAGGGAACGAGAAGAAGACACAAAAATGGGCTGAAATGGACAACAGACCTAGAAGGGCCTTGACAAAGACTTTTAGAAAGGACTTTGGGAAATGGGCTTGAGAAAGAGGGAGAAACAAGGCCTTTGACGATGAGAAAACAACAGAGGCAGGCAAAATGAATGCGAGAAACACATTGACAAGAAATGGAACTGAAATGAAGGAAAGAGACAGGGAGAGCTTGGGAAAAGGGATTTGGAACCTTTTGGCATGGGAAATGAATTGATTTGCTTGGGCATTTTGCGGAACACGAGAACAGATGCAGGAGAGCCAGGAAAATGAATGAGGGAAAGACTTTGACGCGGAAGGAAAACAAGGAGACAGGGACTTTGAAAAATTGCCTTGAATTGAGGAGCGAAATAGCTTTTGAGCGCAGGCATTTTGGGAAGAAAAAGGCTTAACAAACAAAGAAAGAGAACTTTTGGCGACGGCTGGGAAAATGGGAGAGAATTGAGAAAGGACACTGGGCGAGCGAGGCTTTGGCAAGCAAGAAGGCTTTTGGGCGAGAGATTGGAGAGAAAATGAGCTTGGGCCTTGGAAGGAGCTTGAGGGAATGGCAGGAGAAACGACATTGAGGAATGACATTGGGGAATGAGCTTGAGAATGGGCCTGGGAGGGAGGCAGGCGGGCTGGGGCGAAGCAAGCAAGGAAGGAAGCAAGGGAGCAGGCTAAAAAAAAAGGCTTGACTTTGCAAAATGGCCTTGAATTGAGGAGCTTGGGAGGAAAAGCCGGAGAAAACAAGGACATTTTGGAAGAAAAACGGCTTGAGAAACACAAAGAAAGGGCGACGGCTGGGGAAACGAGAGATAATTGAGAAAGGACACGGGGCGAGCGAGGCTTGGGCAACGAGAGTTTTGCGAAAAAGAGGCAGGAAGGGCTTGGGAGCAGGAATGAGCAGGACAACGAACCTTGGAGGGAAGAAAAAGAGCACTTGAGCAAGGAGATGGGATTGGAGCTTGAGACTTGCTTGAGAGAACAGATGACGCCGGGCCGCTGAGGGATGAGCCGGGGCGGGCTTGCGCCAATGACAAACACGAAAAGGAGGAAGCCACAGAGGGAGAAAGACTGGAGGACTGGAGAAAGCGATTGGAGCGACATTTGGGGACTGGCGAGACATGAGCCGGGGCGGGCTTGCGGGAGAAGGACCAAGAAGCACTTGGGGGCTGGAGAGCGATGAGCCGGGGCGGGCTTGCGCCAATGACAAGCACGCAAGGGAGGAAGCACTTGGGAAGAACAAAGACGAGAACAGAGGCTTGAGAATGAAGATGACATGGAAAAATGGAAGAAAGAAAGACGCTTTGACGCAGACTTTGGGAAGAAAATGGCCCTAAACGAGGAAAATTGGCCTTGAATTGAGGAGCTTGGGGAGAGATTTTGGGAGAAATAGCTGGAGAACGCTGGGCATTTTGAGAAGAACACGGCTTGACAAACACAAAGAAAGAGAGCTTTTGAGAACGGCAGGGGAAATGGGAGAGAATTGAGAAGGGACACGGGGCAAGCGAGGACAGGGAAAGCAAGAGAGCTTTTGCACGAGCAGGAAGAGAGAGATTGGAGAGAAAAAGAGGCAGAGAAGGCTTGGGCCTTGGAAGGAACTTGAGGGAATGGCTAGGAGGAATGACCGGGAGGAATGAGCTTGGGATTTTTGGGGAGATTTTGGAAGCAAAGGCTAGAAAAAACAGGGACACTTGGGAAGAAAAAAGGCGAGGAATTGACCAGGGAACGAGACAGAATTGCAGAAAGGCACAAAAATGGGCTGGAATGGACAACAGACCTTGAGAAGGAGCACATTTGGGCTTTTGCAAGGGACTTTACTGGGAAATGGACTAGAGAAAGAGCACATTTAGGCATTTGCACCGGACTTTGAGAAAGGACACCCTTGAGCTTTGGGAAGGGAAAGGACTTACAAAGAGCACTTTTGAGCTTTTGCACGGGACTTGGCAAGGGAGAAAGAGGACATTTGGGCATTTGCAAGGGACTTTGCTGGGGAAGGGCCTTGAGAAGGAGCACTTTTGGGCTTTTGGCGGGACTTTGCTGGGGGAAGGGCCTTAGAAAGAGAACATTTGGAAAATGGACTTGAGAAAGCGCACTTTGCTGGAGGAAGGGCCTTGACAAAGACATTGCACTGGGGCCGGCTTGGCAAGCGCGCAAAAAGAGGAAAAACAAGCCCTTTGACGATGAGCTGAGAAAAAAAGACAGGGACAAAGACGAGACCAGAGGACAAAATGAATGAGAAACAAAGATACAGGGAGAGCTTGGGGAATGGAAAGGAAAATGGGCTTGAATTGATTTGCTTGGGGATTTTGGGGAGATTTTGGGAAGAAAAAGGCTTGACAAACACAAAGAAAGGGCGAACTGAGATATGCACAATATATAGAAAATATAAGAGATGACCCATAACATACTGGAGAATATGAAGAATATATAGCAGATATATGGAAAGAATTTTATAACATTAGATGAATTAACATAAACAAAGAGAGAAGAAGAATTAGATGGGAGCAATATGACAAAGCGAGGAATTGACCAGGGAACGAGACAGAAGGCACAAAAATGGACTGCAATGGACAACAGAACTAGAAGGGCCTTGGCAAAGACTTTTACAAGGGACTTTACTGGGAAATGGACTTGAGGAAGAGGGAGAAACAAGCCCTTGACGATGAGGAGAACAGAAGGCAGGCAAAATGAATGAGAGAAACACATTGAGAAGAAAATGGAACTGAAATGCAAAGAGACAGGGAGAGCTTGGGGAATGGAAAGGAGAATGGACTTGAATTGATTTGCTTGGGCATTTTGGGGAACACGAGAAAGACTTTGACGCGAACTTTGGGAAGAAAAGGGCACTGAAAACAAGGACAAAATTGCCTTGAGGAGCTTGGGAAGAGATTTTGAGCGAAATAGAAAAAGGCTTAACAAACAAAGAAAGAGAACTTTTGGCGAGGGCTGGGACACGGGGCAAGCGAGGCTTGGGCAAGCAAGAAGGCTTTTGGACGAGAGATTGGAGAGAAAATGAGCTTGGGCCTTGGAAGGACCTTGAGGAAATGGCAGGAGGAATGACATTGAGGAATGACATTGAGGAATGAGCTTGAGAATGGGCCTGGGAGGCAGCCAGGCCGGCTGAGGCGAAGCAAGCAAGGAAGGAAGCAAGGGAGCAGGCGAGGGGGAATGGATGGACTTTGAAAAATGGCCTTGAACTGAGGAGCTTGGGAAAAGCTGGAGAAAACATGGACATTTTGGAAGAAAAAAGAAAGGGCCTGCGCTGGGGAAATGGGGAGAATTGAGAAAGGAAACGGGGCGAGGCAGGCTTGGATGAGCAGGGAGAAAGAGGATTGGGAGCAGGAGGAATGAGCAGGAGAACGAAAAGGAGCACTTGAGCGAGGAAGAGGTTGGAAAAACAAGGAGGATGGGATTGGGGCTTGAGACATACTTGAGAGAACAAAGGACCCCGGGGCGCTGAGGGGGAGAAGAGCCGGGGCGGGCTTGCGCCAATGACAAACACGCGAAGGAGGAAGCACTTGGCGAAGCAAGAAAGGAAGGAAGCCACAGAGGGAGAAAGACTGGAGGACTGGAGGACAGATTGGCTTGAATTGAGGAATTTGGGAAGAAAAATAGCTTGGCAAACACAAAGAAAGCAAGGAGAAAGCGATTGGAGCGACATTTGGGGACTGGCGAGACATGAGCTGGGGCGGGCTTGCGCCGAGAACGAGGACAGGAGAAAGAGCAAGAAACACTTGGCCCCCGGGCAGAGGGGGCTGGAGACAGGGGGGCCGGCGAGAGATGAGCCGCGGCGGGCACGCGAGGGAGGAAGCACTTGGGAAGGACAAAGACGAGAACAGAGGCTTGAGAATGAAGACGAGCATGAGAAAATGGAAGAGAGAAAGACGGCTTGACCCAGACTTTGGGAAGCAAATGGCACTGAAAACAAGGACAGAGGGACTTTGAAAAATTGCCTTGAATTGAGGAGCGAAATAGCTGGAGAGCGCAGGCAAAAGGCATGACAAACACAAAGAAAGAGAGCTATTGAGCTTGGACCATGGGCGACGGCCGGAGAAATGGGAGAGAATTGAGGGAGACTTGGGCAACCAAGAAGGGACTGGAGAGAAAATGAGGCTGGGAAGGCTGGCCGAAGGATTGAAATGGCCGGGAGGAATGACCTGAAGAAGCAAGGGGCACTTGGGACAGACTTGGGAGAAGAGATGAAAGAAGGAGGCACTTGGGGCACTTGGCCGGCGGGACATGAGCGGAGGGCTTGCGGCAAGACAGGCACGAAGCAAGCAAGGAAGGAAGCAAGGGAGCAGACAAGAGGGAATGGCGACAAGGGGAATGGCTGGACTTTGAAAATGGCCTTGAATTGAGGAGCTTGGGAAAAGCTGGAGAAAACAAGGACATTTTGGAAGAAAAACGGCTTGAGAAACACAAAGAAAGGGCTTGCGCTGGGGCATGAGCAGGCAAGCAAGAAGACTTTTGGACGAGCAGGGAGCAAGAGATTTTTGCGAAAAAGAGGAGGAATGAGCTTGAAAATGGGCCTGGGAGGGAAGAAAAGGAGCACTTGAGCAAGGAGATGGGATTGGGGCTTGAGACTTGCTTGAGAAAACAGATGACCCCGGCGGGCTGAGGGGGATGAGGCCGGGCGGGCTTGCGCCAACGACAAACATGCGAG
>JAJMIF010000260.1:0-11798 GCA_030583505.1 Sugiyamaella castrensis
AAAAAAAAAAAAAAAACTCATGCGGCTCATGCGGCGCAAGCCATGAATTGTGCCCCGATGGGTTCAGTGTCGCTGGCTATAGATAGCTTACATAGACAATAAATGATTATCAATCAGGGTTCAAGAATCAGGAAAAAATGTAAAAGAACTGTCCCTAAGGGCAAAAAACATATTATATAAGTGTCGCTGACTCATAGCTCAAATAGAAAATAAATGATATCTTATCTTATCTTATCTCTTTTTAACATAAATAGGTGTCGCTGGCTATAGATAGCTTACATGGATTATCATTATCAATCAATCATGCTTTTTAACCAATAAATGAAAAATAAATCGAAATTGAATTAGAAATAATATTAAAATTTGCTTTTATTCGTTTTTGTTGTTATCTGTTATCTATTATGTGTTTCGTTTTAATTTGGTTTTGTTTTTGTTGTTCAACTTACGGAAGGTGGAGTGAATGGCCTCTGCATTGCAGATTTCACTGGGCTCTTTTCTTGCTGGAGGGTAGAGATCATAGTGAACGAGCTATTTGCTGCTAACTTTGCAGAGCTTCCGTTAGTAATATTAAAGTTAGGGTCGGATAGTTTAGCCAGCTATGTAGTTAGTATACCATGCCTCCACCAATCATTGAAATATGCACATAAAATACTTTAAGTAGACGCTATCTTAATAATACCATCTATCAAATTGTACCAGTAGAAATCATGTTTCAAGCTGTGGTAGTCGAGAGAAAGCGAGCAACAGTCTAGCGGTCCAATTGAAGACAAGTGTGGTAAATAATTGCTTATTTATATCAAACTATATAAGTAAAATAACTATATATACTTTTAGAATATATATATATATTTTTTTTTTGGCTTTAGTTACTAAAAGAGATAAGAAACAAATATATAATTTTAAATTTGGTTGACGGTATGGAAAATCTGAAGAGATTCCTTAACACGAGCAGTCATAGTCTTTTCACCTTCACGAACCCAGACACGAGGATCAAAATACTTTTTGTTCGGTTTATCATCACCGTCAGGATTACCAATTTGTGAGGAAATATAATCCTTCTTCTTAAGAACATAGTCTCGAATACCAACCAAGTAAGCATATTGAGTATCGGTATCAATATTAACCTTAACAACACCATTCTTAATACCAGTATTATATTCTTCTTGAGTAGAACCAGAACCACCATGGAAAACAAGGTAAAGTGGGAACGGTTTATCAGACTTGAGTTGTTCCTTAGCATAAGCTTGATGCTTACCAAGTAATTCAGGGTGTAATTTAACATTACCAGGCTTGTAAACACCATGAACATTTCCAAAGGCAGCAGCGATTGAGAAATTAGGAGAAACAGTAGACAAAGCCTTGTAAACTTCAAAGATATCTTCAGGTTGAGTATAAAGTCTTGCAGAATCAACACCACTATTATCAACACCATCTTCTTCACCACCAGTAATACCAATTTCCATTTCTAACCATTGATTAAGTTTGGCGGCACGTTCGAAATATTTCTTGGTAGTAGCAATATTATGAACATGATCTTCTTCAGAAAGATCAATCATATGAGAAGAAAATAATGGTTCACCATGTTCTTTGAAATAAGCTTCATCAGCTGATAACATACCATCAAGCCAAGGTAATAATTTTTTGGCACAATGATCAGAGTGTAAAATAACAGGAATTCCATAAATAGGGGCAATAGATCGGATAAAGTGAGCAGCAGCAACGGCACCAGCAATTGAAGCTTCTTGATTACCATTGGCTACACCCTTACCAGCAAAGTAAGCAGCACCACCTTGAGAAACTTGAAGAATAATAGGAGCCTTACTATCACGAGCAGCCTCAAGGGCAGCAATTACAGTTGAAGAAGAAGTAATGTTCTACATGTTAGTAACTTTTTCCGAGTGAAGCCGGAGGAAGAAGAAAGTTGCCGGGGTAAAGAGGAAGGCAGTAGTGAGGGTGGGGATAGGAGGAACAGACAAAGAGAATATCAAACCAATTCGTTAATATGGATGGGATTGTTTTTGTTTACTTACAATAGCAGGGATGGCGAATTGGTGAGCTTGAGCATAGTCAAAGAGCTATAAATGTTAGATAATGAAACCAAAAAGAAGTCAAAAATATCACGAATTAAAAAAGTACCAAATTGAATTGATTGAATTGATTGAATTACTGTTTCACTCGAATTTACTCAATTCAGCTTTCTCAATTCAGCTTTCTCAATTAAACTTTCTCAATTCAGCTTTCTCAATTCAACTTTTCTCAACAAAAATATACTTACTGCTCTAACGTCATCACCAACAATGACACCGGATTTTCTCTTAAGAACGTCTGTAGCAGAAGGCATTGTTATTTTTATTTAGATTTGAAAATATGTATTACTATTATCTTTTAATATTCAATTGTAAACAAACAAATGAAACAAACAAAGAGGAAGAAGAGAAGAAATAAGAAGAAGAAAGAATCAATAGACTTTCTTTTGTTGTGGAGCAGCAGTTGGGACTACTTATATATTTCGAACGGTGCATGCAAAGCTAGCGGTAACAAGTCACCAACGTTAACTTACCGCTGTTAATAAGCGTTCCGCAACAGCTAGCCGGCTAGCTACCATACATCACGGCTGTTATACAAATTAGAATTACCGTGTGACCTAGTAAGTAATTACCGTCAGACCAACGGCACATAAGCGCACAAGCAATTAAATTTACAACATTAACCAACCAGCCCATAAAATACCACCACAGGGTTCATATTGTTGCTGTGCTTAACTTCACTAATGGCACACTCACACACTCAGAAACCACGCAGATTGTATTGAGTTTGGTTACAACTTCTAAACGAGTGTTTTTGCTTTAAACGCCTGCAAGCTGCCAGCTACTGTTCCTTAAAAGTTAACAGACGCTCAGGCCATTTAATTGCCGTGCTTTATATGAACTTCTCTTGGGAGCTCTAGCTAGCTAGGGAGCTTCCCGCAGCTTCTCGTTCTCTGTCAATTTGAACATCTGTTTAATTCTTTGTCCTTAGCCGCCTCAGTCGCTACGTACGCGTACACTAATGACCCTGCTCTTCCTCCGGCGACTAGGGCGTCCCCAGACCCCTAGCGAGCTCTCGAGATTCCCAACGATCTAAGCATTGGTTACCCCGGATATCCGAAGTGATAAGTGGCAGCCGTCAACGATGCTCCGAGCCGAGTGAGAGCTAGTTCTGAGGCTCCGGCGCAGGCAGATACAACCAATGCGAACGCAAAGGTGGAGCAGCTACCCTAGCATGCTAGGGTTTAAAACTGGATCCCGTCATGCAGGCAGAGAGGGGAAGGGATACATTTTGTAAGGTTAAGGTTAACATGGTTACGTAATTAGTTAAATTAACGGGTAACATATCTTTAGTTGGTTGCGTGCATACACTGTGGTGTGTGCTATTCGTTGTTAGTGGGACGGGAATCTTTTGGAATAATCAGCCTTATTAGAAGAAGATTAAATCCGATTTATTTTCGTTGCGGTGAAACAAATTACCTCTATCTTAACCGTTATCCTTTCCCCCGTATCTCTCGCATTTTTTCGAGATAGATCCGTTTTCTTTTTCGCCGGCTAGGATATAGCGACTCAGCTAGGGTTGCGGGTCTGGAGCAGCCAGCGCCGATGGAGGTGAATTTTATAGGGTATTCAAAAGGTTGGAAATAATATTAAGGTAATAAAACGTAATAATTAAATTTCTGACGGTTATAAATTTATATCTAGGAATCTACCTACTTAGATGGGTACTATTGTAGATAATTTCCGTTCCATTTATGTCACGAAAATGTTCCGGGAAAATAATTCGACACACAGGTCTTCCCCACATGACCAATTCTCACATCACATCTTCCACATTTTTTACCTCCGAACCCGATTGGTCCCCCACTTTTCTAGAAATTCTGGTGCTAAATCTGCGTCATTCAATTGACCCGACTCCCTTCGGTAGCTAGAACACTGTTTTCGGCTTTCTCCTGAGCCAGGGATACTACTGCCCCGTGCTCGTAGTTCGCTTCGTTCAGTGATAATACCATATAGGACACAGACAGAGCTACAAGGTCCGTGGCAGCGCGTAGTCGCCTGAGGCATCAGGGTCTAAAAAGCAGAGACTATAAATTAACTGGAACTAGCACTGGAATCTGGGATTTGCTCAATTGCGATTAATTTAATTATAATAGCTATAGTACGGCTGTATTTGGTAAGAATTACCCCTGAGTTTCTTGGTTTGCCTGAAGATTTTTTTACAGCTGATCGAAGTTAATATTAAATTTATATAAAAGTTAATAGTATATATTTATATTTTTAATAATAGATAGATGAACTTTGATCTAAATTTAATTAGCAACTTTCCTGTCATTAATGTAATTTTTCAAACCGTTTCTGTATTGTCCTTGCTTTTGTTAAACCTAGTCTCAAAAATTCCATTAATTTCTCTCCGCTCTTATTATTCTTACTTTCTTCTTTTCTCTTTACTTTTGATCTGTCATCCTGATGGTTCCGACTTAATGATTTCTCTTCTTCCTTCATCTTTTCTTCAGTTTCAAGATGTTGTTGCTGCCCTTCGTCTATTTCTTTGACCTTTCTTTGGATTTTTCTTCTAATTTTTCCAGAAAAATTTCCTTCTACTGCTTCGACAGTCGATTCCTGCCTATTATTTGATAAAGATGATGATGATAAAGATGCCGTGGACGAAAATGATTCTATAAAAGGAGACTCCCGATATCTTGTATTTGGTTTACAAGTTGGTATTACATTCATCTGTTGTTTAATACTCTCATTAATCTCTATCATGTCGTCATCATTAACCTCTAGTAAGGTGTTGTATCTATTTTTGTGATGATGATGATTGTGACCTTTCGGCAAAAAGTCATAAATCTTTCCTCGTTTCTCCCTAAGTCTACTGAAGGGCCTAGTTGTAGATGGACTCTGTAACATTAGTTCTCAATAAAAGTAGTGATGATTTTTGTAATCATGGCGCGATCGACTTTTCTTCATTTATAGTTTCTACTAGATTCCATTTATATACTATATATACCATCATTCATCAGTTGTTATCAAAATCAGCATGAATTTAAGTCAACCCTAAAATAAAATATCATGGCATAGAAATTACTGCTAAAATAGATTATGCAAATGTAGGAATGCCAGTTTGCCTCCGGCGTCTACCTCTAGCTATTATCGAGGTCTGTAGGAATCGACCAGAAAACTACAAAGGTCCAGCATGGCATTCTCCACAAGCGAATAGAGCCTAGGTATCTCAGACGCAGCCCCCGCCGCCAGAGGCAATACAGAGACTTAAGTTAGGATGCTAGGAGTGCACTTGTTATTTAATTATTAAACGTTAATTTTATTTATACATCCCATACATGATCATCTGGTGAATGACATAATTTTTATTCGTTTAAGCATCAGCCTCAACAACCTTGGTCTCAAGACCCTTGGCAGAAACAACATTGACGGCTTGGACATAAGAGAACAATTTTTCCTTAGCATCTTTTTCATCGTTTCGCTTTCTTGAAATGCGGACTCTAATTCTGTATGGAACACCTTTAACACCACTCTTCCAGAGTTCCTTGTTCAACAAAGGATCGAGACGAACATCACTAGTACCCAATTGTTGTCTAGCGAACTCTTTAACGGCCTTTACAGCACGGGGAGCTCTCTTTTTGAATTGGACACCAAAAACCTAGATTGTTAGTATATTTAAAAAGGTATACCTCAGTTAAAGCTGAAGAGTTCATAGCTGAAGAAGAAGATGATGAATAAAAAGAAGGTAAAATATTAACTGAATAATAACAGTAGTAATCAATCAAATGAAATCTATCGAGAATGGACTAAATACACCAGCTGTTCTGGATAAAAGCACATATCCTCAGTTTCAGAAACTCAAACCAATATACCAGGCAAGAAAAACTCTAGCTCTTCGCCAAAGGAGAAAAATCTTTTACCACGATTTCAGTCCATCAGTCACAGATTTACTCCCATCAAATCACTCGTAATGTCGCATCTGGTCGATTCCGCTTTCTCCGATTCTTAGTTCTTTCCATAATAGACACATCCCGAATCCCCCAGATTATTCATTCATCTTCTTGAACTATGGTTTTTCTCCTATTTGAAATCCTCTCCGATCTCTATTACATACTCTCTTGTGGAGGTGAATGGTATATTCACGAGTGACAACATCAGAGATGGCGCTTCTTTGCTTCTTGACTGGAGCCATTGTTGTGTATTTTCGGATGTCGATATAACCTTCAGTTGAAATATAATATACCGGTCCTGTCACTTCGTGAAGATAAGGTCGTGGTAGACGTTGATGTCAAGGCCGAAATTAGAGTGGGTTTGAATCGGTCGTTACACAAATGCGTGAATATATCAGAACAGTTAATATGTGAAAATTTTATGCAGATATTAACAACTTGCCCTTTATGTAACTGACAGCAGTCACAAATCATATACCCTAACCCTTATGTTGAAGCGTGTGTAGAGGCAAGCAAACGTTAACGTCATTACAAGCGGCTTAATATATTTGGATACCAGACTCTAGTCATGAACTGAACAAATTAATTGCGGGTAAAAGACTATCAAATGAAATATATCTATTATTTTTAAAAATCCATTCTGGATTCTTTCGCTTGTTAAATATTGCTAATTTAGTTATTTTTTAAAAAACACTTGGGAAGTTCTTTCACACCCCTAATCCAGTTGAGATGAGTCTTATAGAGGACTTTTTCCGAAAAGCCCCACACGTCAGGCTCAAGCAGTTAATTGGAGGCTTGGAGCTGAGCCAAACCCCCGGTTCGCAACATCAGCTCTCGCTGAGCTCGAGAATCAGAAACAATTAAAGTAAATCAATGAATTTTGAAGGAAACAGTAGGAGCTGAAAGTTAATGATTACTAATCCTCGAGTATAGCAACAGCTACGAGTCTGGGATTCATTACATCCGCCCGAGGAAGGGGTATCACATCACATATGGGGTAACTGGAATGATAAAAGATCAGCAAGGGTAATAACACTAATATTCACGTAATGCTGAATGTGTAGTAGTAGTGACCAATAACATCATCATACGATACACCCTAGTTTGATCATCAATAAAATAGCTTTAGGTTCAGCTACCAGAATTAAATAAATAAAAAAAGAACTGGCGAGAACTGAAATTTATAATGTGAGCTGCTGACCTCTGAATAGCATTAAAATGGTCGCAATTAAATTAAACGTCAAACCTGTATATATTTATCCCAGATAAGTAATTGATCGTTGGATTCGTCGGATACCTTGGCAACGGCCAATATCAGGGTTAGGCTTCTTAGCTATTTCGGGGCACATGTAAACACTAATTTTTACTTCATTTACACACAACTCTTCCCTCGTGACGTTTTCCTTAATTATCAGTTTCCCTCTTTCTTTCTCCATTTTTTTCTCTCTTCTCTGTCTCACTCCAATTTCTTCAATAATTTAATTATTCTGAACTGTGGAGTTTTTTTGTTTTCATTCGTATTCAACAAATTGTCTGGTTGTGCTGTTATCTTTTGGTTCGAAATTTTCGAAATTTTGTTTTAGATACATCTATAGATTTTATTTTGGAAACATTCACTGAATTCTCTGAAAGCGGATTAAAGAAGCTTTTGTTTATATAACCTACTAAGGAAGTCATAGGAATCAATAGTTTGTAATAGCGGCAATACTACCCATCCTTCGCCTATCATGGCAGATTCAAATGGATTCTCCTTTGCTAATAACTTTTGGGGAAAAGACGATACTGGTGTGAATAATCTCCTTCATAGAATGCATGATGCTAAACAAACATGTGAAGAAATTCATAGTTTTTTCAAAGAAAGAATCGCTATTGAAGAAGAATATTCTAAAAGAATGTTAGTATTATCAAGAAAAGCATTAGGATCCGGCGAGATGGGTAGCCTTCGTCAAGCTTTAGACGTTATTCGTACAAATACTGAATCTATGGCCAAGTCCCATAGTTCAGCAGCCCAACAAATTAAAAAAGAATTAGATGATCCTCTTGAAGCGTTTGCTTCTACTACTAGACAAAGACGTAAAACTGTTGAAGGAACTGCGGATAAATTATTAAAAGCTAAAATCGCTCAAAATACTGCAGTAGAGAAGACAAGATCTAAATTCGAATCCGACTGTAACAAAATCAATGGTTATTTTGCCCAACAGAATTTATTAATGGGACGTGAATTGGAGAGAAATAATCTAAAATTGGATAAAGTTAATATGTCAATCGATGGTTCAAAAAAGGAATATCAGAATTCTTTACGAATTCTTGCTGAGACAATTGATCGATGGAATAAAGAATGGAAGGAAGCATGTGATAAATTTCAAGATTTAGAAGAGGAGAGAATTGGGTTTTTGAAATCAAACTTATGGGCTTATGCAAATGTTGTTTCAACTGTATGCGTTAGTGATGATGAAGGATGTGAGAATATTCGAGTAGCTCTTGAAAAATGTGATATTAATAAGGATATTGAAACATTTGTTCGTGCAAAGGGTACAGGTTCTGAAATATCTGATCCTCCTGAATTTGTCAATTTTCTTCAGGGATATAGCAGAGAAAGTACAACTGAAGCATTTAAACTAGCCAACTTCAGTAGAAGAGGTAGTGATGTCATTGAAGGTGCTAATGTTCTAGGACCAGAAGATAATAATAATGATGTGGATAATGATCTAAATATTAATCACACGAGTCCCAATTCCTATGGCATTCTTGTCAATTCATCACCATCATTTGTACCTCAACAAAACCACCCTGATTACAGCATATCCAATAGTAATATCCCGATTTTATCGCCTCAGTTTGATGAAACCAATCTGTCTGCTGAATCATCTCCAATCATGCATAATGCTAATATTTCTCCTAATAGCTCTGTTTACTCAAATTCCACATCGATTTCTTCACATTCCGAAATGGACGTACATGAAGATGACAACAGTAACATCAATAATGACACTAATAATCAACTTGGCTCTAAAAAACGTAGCTGGGCATCTCCATTCCGCAGAAGAAGTAAAAAAGATCTCTCGAAAGGATGGAACTCATTTTCTCCAGCTCATTCTTTCAATTCAACTACCAGTGAGGATGACAATAACGTCAATAGTGGATATACTAATTCTGTTTCTACTGGGAATCTGACCATTACTGCTAAATCTGGAATTGGTAGACAATTTGTTGAAGCATCAACTCCTTATCATCCCCAACCCCAGAATTCTAGTAATAGAGCATCGGTTTTAGGAATGGGTGAGAATATGTTTGACTTAGGAGTTTCCTCTCCATCATTATCTGGAGGAAGCAAAATAGATGGATCCACTAGTTCAAGGTCATCTTCCCCTAATAAGAAAGCTTTACCAAGGGATGACCCACTTTTAGCTGCTTTGGAGCGCCTTAAAATCTCTTCTGTTTCACCTTCTCCTAGTTTGATAAATAATCAGATCCAACAAAGCATACCTTCTTCTTCTTTTTCTTCATTAGTTGCTCCTGAACCTGCATTTACAGCTGAAGAAATGAATGCAACTTCGGCCAAATATTCTTCACAAACTAAGCAGTTGTTTTCCTATAATGACGATAGTCAAGCACAGCAGCAACAACAACAACAACAGCAGCAACAACAACAACAACAACAGCAACAACAGCAACAGCAACAACAGCAACAACAGCAACAGCAACGATATCGCCAACCTCGTAGTAACGTACAAAGACCTAAATCTACAGTTGACCTTCGAGTAAGTCAGATGCCACGAGCTACCTCACCTATTCCAGATGGAGGGCCCTATGAAGTCGCTACTGTACGAGAACGTCCCAAATCACTGTATATCGAGGACTCCGGACCCGTTTATAATAATCGACATCAGAGATCTAAATCTCAGTCACCTACAAAAATGGATCATAATAATGTTAATACTTATATCGATAATTCATATGGAAGAAGAGCTGCCTCTCCCAACCCATACGGCGGTGGAAACAACGATTTCCATCATTCTGCTTCTCCGGGTGGTTCATCGATTCATTACGGCGGTGGTAGAGCAGTGTCTCCGACTCCTCATAAACAACAACAGTACCAGCAGCAACAACAGCAGCTCCGATTAGGCGGAAATGACCTTGACAATGGTTATCAACAACCCCAAAGACTACCTTCCTCGCGACCTCGAAGTAAATCATCTGTCGACATACGTAATATGAGGCAAACTCAAAGTTATCCTACAGTAACAAGTGACGGTAGACAAGTCGTTCGTTATAGTAAAGCAGCTTATGACTATAGGGCGGCCATTCCTGAAGAAGTCAGTTTCCGAAAGGGAGAAGTTCTTTTGGTGACAAGAATGCAAGAAGACGGATGGTGGGAGGTGGAAGTGATGAGTAATGGAAGACTTGGTTTAGCACCCAGTAACTTCCTTGTAAACTTGTGATGTATATGACGACCATTAAGGAAACGTTTGAGTAGTTTATGTGTTTGATTTTTTTTCTTCCTGCGATCTGCCCTCTTAAAATTTTTTTTCTTTATTTCATTTTTATGTGTCTTTTATTTGATTTTGTATTGGAAATGTAGCTAATAGTAATATATGATAACGAATTTCTTCAAAAATTTATCTCAAACCGAACGATATCTTGATATCACTTGCCTTCAAATCCGAATAGCGAGTCCGGAATGTTTTGGCCGAATTTGTTCGAGACTTCTGCCGACCAGGTAATGCTCGTGCCACAACCACTGGAGGCAGAGGTTTGATTGTTCTTTATGACAACCAGATTGGATAAGTCCTCTTGTTAGAATAAATAATAGTTTAGGGTTTATAATATGGAAATAATATAATGATCTTATCAATAATACAACAACGATCAAATAATAATAACAATAATAATAAATTTTTGGGGAAAACCCCTAGCGGGAGAAACAACCCATATTATAATCCAACATATCCTGCAGCAGGGGGCATAAGCCAAACCTCCAACTAAAGCCAAACCTCCTTAAGTTGGAATCGAACCCAAGAACTACAATTCCTGGGAATGCAAAGTCCGAAAGGACAAAAAAACATAAATAGGTGTCGCTGGCTATAGATAGCTTACAATAAATGAATTATCAATCAATCATGCAAAGGCTGCACCACCTAGGCCAAAACCTCTACATCCCCTACTGAGTTTTTTTTTTTTTTTTTTTTTTTTTTTTTTTTTTTTTTTTAAAATTAAAAAAAAAAAAAAAAAAAAAAAAAAAAGTATTATTCCACATATATGATTACGTAAACAAAAAAAACAAAAATAATTAATCTTTATATGTCCCAACGACCGATCGTAGGCACCTTGCTCACCAATTCATACTTAGTTCATTTCACGTCTGATGTTTTAACTTGGAACATATGGATTGCATGGGTTGCTATCAAAGGGAACATGATTCCCTTGGCTAAATTTATTAGAGCAATCTGTGAGATGAATCATTCTTATAGATACAATACGGAATTTGATGATATCGACAAAGAAATCAAGATAATGCAAGCTTTTATTACTAGATTACAGAAAGAGAAACCTCTTGTCACAAAATACAAACTATTTCGCGAGAAATATATTCGGTATCATTTAGATGATCCATATCTGGAAGAAGCAGGTCTAGAGTGTGCTAGACAAACTTGAGTGCTATAGTAGGGCCCCGGCCTTAAACGATTGGTTAGATGTAGGGTGTGTGTTATGATTTAATAATTATTTTATATATTTTATACTTAATCAATATCGAAGATAAAAAAAAAAAAAAGTCTGAATCACCGATATGCGGCTTGTGCGGCTTTGGAAGTTT
>JAJMIF010000261.1:0-11578 GCA_030583505.1 Sugiyamaella castrensis
CTTGCTTCGGACTCAGTCCAGGCCCATGACAACGTTTCGCTAACCCTCTTCTCCCGGGAAATTGGGAACTCTAGGATACTAGTGACGCTGGTCAATTAAGTACTGTCAGGGGAGACACGCAGGTTCAAAATCATAGCTCAGCTATGTCTTTACTGAGAGGACAGACAACGAGAAGGCACAAAACTTTCAACACATAGAAGGAAGAACTTACCTGAAGAGAACACTCATAGCAATACAGAAAGCCCATCTGATTGTTTTCTTCACATCAACTCCACCGCCATTATACCCAATTAGACCCTTCCATCTCTCAACTAGAACGTCGGCCATTTCTTCATCCAATACCTGTTCAACTAGTGTAACACAATCTCGAGATCTCTTAAATAACACATACAATGCAAGTGCCTCGTGCTCGACATCTTCAATGAAATACTTGAAGGCAGCAAAATCATAATAGTACCACAAGATATTTAGATCAGTTCGTTGTGCAATCGGCAAATATACAGTCAATAAATCTTCATTCCTGTCACTAGTATCGAGAAAAATTTCAGGAAAATGACCAGCTAACCAGCTTCTCGCTATCTGCACCGTGGTCAAGGACCATGAATAATGGCCATAAATTAATTAAAAAGAAATTTAAGCCAATCCCAGTATAACACACATATGGTTAGCAAAGCCACAAACCAAGATCGAGAGACCACTCTACCTACATGCGACCTGTCATTACACGGAAAATACCACGGCATAACGTTAGTTACAAAAAAAGAAAAAAAGGACAGAAAAGTGACATGTCAAATGTTGGGGTGAACGTTGTGTTAGTTAATAACAGTTAGAAAACTGAACCGGTTGTCACAAGTCTTCACTCACTCTCTATTCTCCTACAACTCTAAAAACGCAAACAAATTTTGAGACTATGGTAGGACAAATAAGTGAGCTTGAAGAGCGAACTGACAAAAGATGGATTTGTTATAGTAGACTTAAAGATAAGGATAAACAGATAGCGATTAGGAAAAATGAAATTGGTGGAGAAACAGCCATACATTTGATCCCCCGCCCGGAAATAGGCGGATTAAAGAACTTGGCCACATTGAAAATCATCATGAGCATTGGAGAAGATTTGGGGAAAGCTACGATCAGGACATGATGGAATTAAATAGAAACGTCATCAACAAAGCTGGGGTAATCCTGAGTTTTTGCATAACTTAGTGGAAGAAATTCATTCTTTGGCCAAGGGAGTGCGACGCTTTCAGTTCATCAGTTTGCAGAAGTCGTAAGAGCAATAGGGAGACAATGATAAATAGAACGATCCGGACCCGATCCTATGATAGAAAACCAGATAGAGATTCACTAGCCTTCCACACTGCCTTTGAGAGCTTGAGTCGAGCATGTGAATGGATGAGGCATAAAGGGGAAATTCCAGAGAGTATTATGAGTGCTACTCGAACATGGATATCAGAAGATACAGTTTCTACACATAATGGATGGGCAGTATACTAGTGGGATTGAGGTCCCAGTTATTCATGGCGGAGGAGAGAGATTCTATCTTATCTTTTGATTTAGAAGTTTCAGGGAAGGGGGAATAGAGTAGCATATCCTGAGGAGGAGAAGGAAGGGGGACGGATATTGCTCAGGTCAGAGTATTCGATGGATTCTCAATTTCTGAAGAGTAGCCAAAGAAAGATATGGGGTCTATAGCTAGAAGCAACGCAATTCGTTAGACTAACAAAAGTCATAGATCTAATGTTTCAAGTGCGGAAAGAGAAACAGAAGATATGGATGTCGAAGGTTATTACCAGACCTGTGATGACGACTATGGTATGGTATTGGCAAACGAGATGGATGTTGATAATCAACGAAATGCTATTCAAGGGGGTGAAACGTGCTCCCACATGGAAGCTTATCAGGAGAATATGGGTATTGACGGGGTTAGTCAGGGAGTTGATGAATTGGGCATGAATACTACTTTCCAATTAGAAATAATCACAGCTACTGTTGGGGGGATAGCAATTGGAGTAATGAAGACATTGAGGAGGAAGATGGAGAAGACCAGGAAGAAGGTGATAGTCAAGACACTACTACTAGTCAAATAATTGAATCAGCAGAAACAGATGAACATATAGATCTCTCCATCTTGCTTAGAGATGGCGGAAGTGATGTTGACCCGAATGTAAATGAGCTAGAAGATGATAATCCCAGTTTAATGTTAATCATGAACTAATCAAATCGTTTCTGAAATATCCTCTACTTTTCACACTCGTCAACAACACCTTCACCGGCAAATTATCAATCGAAATGGCCGAAAATTTCTTAAAACGGTACGAAAAGGAGTAGCAAATCATGAATATAAAAGATCCTATCCCTGTCTCCATGAAAACCATCTATAAGCATATGATTGATATCCTTTTCGACCCAACTCCAGAGGACATTCAAAATAAGTGCGGAAGCAATATAAAAAATATCCATTACTATAGACGTGGTTGTCTCGCCTTTACTGGTCAATTTCTTAATGACACAAGCTGCCGAAATTGCAACACACCTCGAGATAATCAGGCATACTTTACCTACACCTCTGTGATAGAATTCTTAAGAGTGCTTTTGAAAAAGAATCGGCTGATGTGTGTTCATCAAGAGAGAAATGAAGCGACTATCTCGGACTTCTGGGATAGTGCTTTGTTCAAGGAGTTAAAGGAAATGGGAATCACTACCAAACATTCGATTCGAGGAGAGATAATTTCCAACACGAAATACTTTGAGAGTGAATGGGAGGTTGCATTTGCTTTAGTCCTTGATGGCGTTAACGTAAACAATCAATCTCAGAACGAACATATCAGTTGCGCTTTAATTAACTTCAACATTAACCCGAGAGAGCGTATGCACACCGAAAACATGTTTCTTAGTGTAGCATATCCCAAAATCAAACGAACCTCCTACTATACAAGTTTTTTACAACCAGTAATTGATGATTTTGCAGAAATGAGCCATGGTATTTCTGCTGAAACAAGCTCTGGCAATCAAAGTCTGCTGAAGGCTCATCTGGTACTAGTTTGCGGTGATATGCCTGCGGTATCATATGCTATGGCCTATAGTGGAGTCTCGGGTAATATGCCCTGCAGAGCTTGTTACGCTGCAAAAGAAACCAGCGATAAGAAAAAGGGAATCCTGCCATCTAAAGAATATCAACTACAAACCCATGAAGAACATATCACAATCACTAATAGGATTGCACAGGAGCTGAATGGTCTCAACGTTGAACAATGATCTAAAAGAAAACCCGGAAGCACAAAGGGTATTTCGACTTACGCTGTATCACCCCTTCGAGATTTAGGTTCTATCATCTTTCCATTATCATTTCCCCTAGATATAATGCATCTAATATTCGAAAACGTGATGGCCACAACAATAACTCCCCTGTTGATAAAACATCTCACAAAATATGGACCGGAAATGAAAACCGAGGTCAACGACTTTATCGGCAGTCTACCGAAGTATTTTGATGATTCTAAAGGATTCCAAAACTTCGACATATATAAAACCAGAGGCAATAACCCTCTGAAAGCAGCTGACCACATGATCATTTTACAATGTTTCCCGCCGGTTTTAACAATAATTCGTAAAATATCCCAGCGACCGAAACAGATCGTCAACAACCAATGGATACCCTATTTCATCTTGCTGCAATGATGAGAATGCTCACCCTTCCGAATATTGGGCGACATCAGCTTGACCTGCTTGAGTTAGAAATAAAGAACACACTATTATCACTTGAAGATCGGTTTGAAGGAACAGATAAATCTGAATGGATCAGTTTGTTTGATTCACCTATGCATAGTCTTATGCATACTACCAGTTATTTTCGGGAGGCAGGACCCCACGAACATACTGGTCATTCATGATTGAACGCCAATGTCGGACGGTTAAAAATATGAGTATGCCGTGTAGAAATCGGACAGTGACCATAGGGTTCCGAACTGCTTGGCAAACTATTGCTAAAATCGTTGGGCTAGAAGAAGATGGAGATGAAGAAGAAGAAAGAACGCTTAATAAGTTTAAAAGAATCAACAAAACGTTGAGTACGGAAGAAAAAAGATTAATAGCACATAAGATTCGTGGGCGACTTCGTGAAGGTTTCGATATTTCATCTGCTTATCAGGAGGTCTATTCAACCTATCGGCAAAATGATATCCAAATCCATTCCAGCATGAAAGATGGTAAACCTCATTTGGTAAGGGTCAAGAAATTTATCAAGAGCCAGCTTTCCTAGGCATTTGCCATACACTCTGTAGAGTAAACTATTCGGACGATGACTCGAAGAATCTGTTTGCCATAGTTGAGCCTCTACCTAATGAATGTTTTAAAAACATTAACACTAAACTTACCAGTGAAAGTCAGGAACGCATCATCGGACAATATCTAGATCTTGAAAGTAGAGAAACAGTTAATTTCAAGGTCTGTAATCTTGATATAATACAAGAAGAGATTAACTTATTCCAATCGATGATTCAAAATTCTATTTATATACCCCATATCCACCTTTTGATGGAATCAGCTTGAAGCCAATAAGTGATACGGAGGTGTGAAGTAGAAAAAGTATATAAAAAATTAAACAAGAAATGTGTAAGCCATAGATAAGTTACGTATGTTTAACTAAAAAATAAAATAATTATTAAATCATAACACACACCCTACATCTAACCAATCGTTTAAGGCCGGGGCCCTACTATAGCACTCAAGTTTGTCTAGCACACTCTAGACCTGCTTCTTCCAGCTATGGATCATCTAGATGATACCGAATATATTTCTCGCGAAATAGTTTGTACTTTGTGACAAGAGGTTCCTCTTTCAGTAATCTAGTAATAAAAGCTTGCATTATCTTGATTTCTTTATCGATATCATCAAATTCCGTATTGTATCTATAAGAATGATTCATCTCACAGATAGCTCTGATAAATTTAGCCAAGGGAATCATGTTCTCTTTGATAGCAACCCATGCAATCCATATGTTCCAAGTTAAAACATCAGACGTGAAATGAACTAGGTATGAATTAGTGAGCAGTTTGAGAGTAGTAGTACAACTCAAATAGGTATGTGACATTGTATCCATAGCAGTATGACAAAGAGGACAAGCTTTCTGCTTATATAGCATATAGGTATTTTAAGTAATAAATTCCTGATCCCATCTTCCAATAACTGGCAACCGATGTAATAGAAATAGATGAAGTTTTTCTCCTGCTATAGCGTCTACCTTACGTACCTCCTGTAAGTTAAGCCATATTTCCGGAAAAGGATCATATTGTCCTTGTCGATGGATAAATTCTGGATGTCGTAGTACTCCTTTCTTTTCACCTTCTTTATTCCACAACCGATGAAAAGTATCTTTTCCCAACTGATTCCCAAATTTATCCTTATAGTCACCGTAATTAATGATTGGAAGATCTGGGTGAAAGACTCTTCCCACGACTGTATGCCATAAATCTCTCTTTATTCGCTCATATTCTTTTATAACTATATATTACATATAAGTATATAAACATCATCCGCTCTACTGTCATTCATTCATTGTTTTAAATCGTGTTTTGTGCTAAAGGAAATAACAAACATCATTCAATCGTCGACATTCATTTATTTTAGGATTATTTATAAATCTACTATAAAGAGAATCCACTTTGCTTAAAGTTTCGCGAAGGATGGAGGATATACTAACGATGTGGAGACGTCTAACAGAGTCTTTACCACCGGAAGATTTCCGGAACGAATCTGGTGTATATAAATTCGAGTTAGGATCAACAAAAGAGGTCGAGCGATGAGTTCAGCTTCGACAACGAACTCTGAACTGGCGACCAAGAGAAAGCCGAGGACGTGGGAAACTGGTTATCTGGAAAAAGGTTTGGTATTGTTGCGGATTCCATAAAGGTAGTAGCAATGCAATCCGTCCACTATGGTTGTTCCTGAATCTGTTATAACGATTAATACCGTCTACAATTCCGGGGAATTGGCAGTATTTGATGAAAAATTTGTTCCCACGTCTGCAAACAGTGAAGAAGCACTAAATATGGCTGATGGTTCCTCGGCATCTTCGCCCAGCGACAGCACTTCAGTTCCTATCCTTCAACCTGCGATGACGATTCTTCGGGGTCGTGGCAGCTCGATAATGGTTCACTTCTAGTTCTTTCACATTCAGAGTCAGAAGAGGGCCTATTACGATGAAATTAACTTGCTACAGAATTTTTTGGAAGAAGAACCCCTGCATCTCTGGGGGCTGGTGGATAATGCTAGAAAGATGACCTTGCTCAAACAAAAAGCATACTCTCGAGTAGAATATATGTCTATTACCACAGATGTGAGATCCGCAATATCAACTTTGAAATCGATCGGAGATCGATATTTCAAAGAAAAACAAAAATATTAGAGTAAATAATTTAGTGTTATTAAATAATTGAATCTATTTTCATCTTGACGTTCCCTCAGTTTCAATGAATTAGCTATCCTGACAAACTATTTTGTCTTAACGCCAATTTAATGAAGATAACTGGTTAACGTTAAGTTAACTTATTTAACGTTAACTGTTAACTCTTAATTAACATATTGATTTAATTGTTACGCAGAGTAATTGACAACCATAAGACTTCGGATTTTACTAGGAACTTCGATTGTTAAGTTGAATTTAAAGTTCATTGAATTCGCTCTATTTCAGATATAAACCAAATTAACTATAATTACTCAAGCAGTATATCTGATCGCAAACTGGTCAACTCATTTATCTCCATCATTCTCTTCTTTCAACTGTAATTTAAAATAAGTTGATATAGCCACGTTAACAACAATTATGTAGACTTGAGGACTCTGACCCATCTCCGTTGCGTAACGCTGCAGGCCTGGCGACGTAAGGACAGCCAGCCTGGGTCTCCAAACCGTTCGCACGGCCAACTGAACGGGTCAGGGCCAACCACCGTTTCTTCTCTAGATAGACAGCGTATTTTATAGGTCGGGGTATGCTGAGTCCCAGAAAGGAAAAGATATGTCACTAGTGCATAAGTTTTAAGGTGACTTATGCCTTCCCAAAATGGAACTGGATTGGGAGTTTGTTGTAGTTACAAAATATTTATAGTGGTGATTGGGAGTTTACTATGGTATCTTTTTCCCCTCTGTGATTAACACCCAACCACATCGGTGCAAGGCGCCTCTCCTAACTGTTAACTGTTAACGTTATGCTAACGTTATCTTCAGATAAGCTGCATACTAAAATCGATTAGCAATTTTAGCCGAAATGGCTTAGTCGCCTACCCGGCAATCACCCAGCCCCTGCGTTATTGCCTTGGCAAAATTCTCAACCAATTATTTTAAGCTACTTAACGCGTAAGTCGCGCATTAAAATTGCCTTTGCAAAATTCTTCAACTTACCAACTACTTTCACAAACAACTACTATTCTAACTCTTGGTCAAAACCAATTAACCAACTTTGTCAACTACTTTTCCTTTCATAAACAACTACTATCCATTCAAATCTCAATATTCTCAACTCTTGGTTTAACAAGAATAAGTCGCGTTAAAATTGCCTTGGCAAAATTCTCCAGCTTACCAACCTACTTAAACGCGTAAATTGCCTTAGCAAAATTGTCCAACTTACCAACCTATATTTTCAACAGCTAATCATCGGCCAAAAATATTGTAAACATTTTTTTGTCTTTTCAACCACTTCAATCTTCAATTTTCTTATCTAAATTATTGTCTTTAACCAATCGCGTCTTCAATCGTCTTATCTATATAACATTATCAAGTTCTCTCTTTCACTTCAACCAAAGTAAGTATTCAGGCTCTATTAGACTTTCTTGTACGTTTCTAACAAACAGCCAACCTATTGCGTATTTCTCCAAATTCTATCTCAATGAACAACCCACCTAGTAAGTAAACATAAACATACTTGTCTTTTCATTCCCTCTAACAGTTAGTTGTCGGTCATACACTTAAAATGGACTGCGGTCCTTGGAAGAAGGGCACAACCGTCTACACAGATAAGAATAACGGGGTCTATCCATGTCCTTCTCCAGGATGTAGCCGATCGTTTCTAAACTCCACTAGTTGGAGGTCCCATATGTTAAGAGGAAATCACGAAAGCTCTTTATCTCCTTCCATTGCGTATCCATGCGACCCCGATCGTGCCTACATTCCCAACTGTCTTCGTAATACTGCTATTCGAGTCGACAAAATTTACAATATTGCCGTGTGTTTAGCAACTGAAACTATTCTACGTAAATCGGAGATAATCGATCACTGCAAAACTTGTCATGTCTGTGAAGCTAATCAAAATATTTTCAATCAGAGAGCCAACGACCTTGCAATCAAGGACGATATTGAAGAGGCTTTAATGTCAATCTATAAGCCGGGGGTCACAACGAGAATTTCTCTTTTAAAGACTGTGGAACGGTACCTTTGTTACAACTGTTATGACGCGAATACGATCAAGACTTTTGCTACTGATAAGCCGCCACCTGAAAAGCACTGGGAGTTTCATGACAATTGTAAATGCTCTAAGGTCCTGTGTCATCGTTACAAAAGGTTAGGCGCTAGTGATTTCCTGTACTTTCCGGTGCGTGAAATCAAAAAGATCGAAATCGTTAATTCGGATCCGCAAGAACCAATTGCAAAACTTCCAGACCATATTATGCGCAAATATTACAAAGAACCCGAGGCGCTTGAGGAAATCATTGGAGAACAGGCCGCCGAGATAAGGTATTATGCACTAGATTTTTACCTCGACGAAATACTTGACAATATGAAACTTGATTTTGAAGAGCTCGACAACTTATCTAAAGCGAGCAAGCCGGCTGTCCATCATGATGCCAGTCTAGAGGATACCTTCATTAAAAAACTCGATACTCTCAACAGGTACTATGGTCAATCTGGTTATAATGATTTGTTTGAATATCATACTGTCTCCCGCGTCAGAGAAGAATTAGTAAGGCGACATGGTGATATAATTCCTAGAGATAAGGTGGCTCGGTTAAATGTTATGCAGACTCGCCAAACCTATAGTATTTATAAAACAATCTTTTCCAGATTCATTATGATCATAGTCCGTGTGTTTCTAAAAGACCCTGAAAATCGTATACTACAGATGACTGATGAACAACTTGAGGCTGTAAAATCTTTGGTAAAGGCAGTGGATGGGATGGATTGTCCAATTGATGCAGAGATTTCCCATGTCCAATCAAGGGCTTATAAACATAGAGTGGTGAATGAGGTATTTGAGCTTGATGATGACGACGAAGAGGAATGGGAGCATTTTGAAGATGACGACGAAGAGGAATGGGAGCATTTTGAAGATGACGAGGAGGAAGACGGTTGTAACCCACCTCAACACTCTCGTGCTCGATTTCAAGTGAAGAACCGTAATGACAGAAAAAATGTGGCACGCTACTCTGACCCTATTTTTACTGGAATGTCTAGTCCACAGATGTTCCAGCATGTCAAAGATAAATGTGTGCAGAAAATGGAATGGCAATGCAAGCCTGACCCGCAGGTCACTACAGCTCTAAAGGCTCTGCATGTGTTGATTCTAAGTATTATGACAGAAGAGCTTATTGAAGGGGCGTGGGAAACTGTGGCAATCAGGGTTCTATGTATATTGTTGGTACGAACTAAAAGGAACCAACCAGGTGTTCGTCATTGGCCTAAAGAGAATATAGCTAATCGAGACGTCGTTGCAGTTGTGTATGGATTTCAGCTGGCTATCTTTATGACTGCTCGTAAATGCACTGACTCTTTGGACGATCCACTTGATGAAAATCTTCATTGGAACTCATATAATATGGCAATGCATTTAACTAAAAGGATATTCCGAGCCAATAGTGAAGACCAGAGCTTTATGAAATCATTCTTTGAACTGCGCAAACATTTGTTCGAGTCTGGCCCGGCTGAAAATGCTGCCATCACTTCTTATTGAATTCTAAAGGAGAAGTTCTTAATGTTATGGGAATTAATTTTACATTTAATAAACTCGAAACTTTGTCGGCTACTTTATTTTCACATGTTCGGCGTGAGCTAGAAGACGTGACTTTTGGAAGCCTCGAGCCTGCTATAGACACATGGGATGGTAGTGTGAAAGATGAAGTGAGTAAAATTGATCCTGGCTCTACAGCTCTAGAAGCCAAAGGGGCGGTTGACCATGGTCAGGTGTTATTTTTGCGTCTGATGGAGCAATTAGAAGTTGAAAGGACTGAAGGAAATGAACAGCTCAAACTGTTCGAGGATGCTAATTTAGGGAATGCAGATCCTGTCAAGCTTAAGCAGTGGATGCTAAAATGTGACAAAATTCTTGTGAAGCTGGCAGTGCTTATGTTCTTGACTGTCGGTGGTGCAGCAAGGAGGACGGAATTTGTCAGAGCTTCTTATAGAAATACCGACGTTGAACGGTCTCTACGAGTTCAAGGTGACATGGTAGCCTTGGTGTTAATTTATCTTAAAACCAGCGCTCACATGAAAGCTTCCACTTACACCAAATCTAGGCATATGCCTAGATACTTGCCGTGGGCTGTTGGGGAGTTATTAGTTCGCTATTTACTGGATGTTGGACCTTTCTATACCAAAGTTGCTGAATGGGCCGGGTGCAACAACTCAATTCGAAAAAGGCTGAACAGCTATATATTTGCTACTCATAAGAACCGGTGCACTCCCCCTACATTGTACGCAGCCATGCATAAGTATTCCACATTGATACATGGACAAGATTTCAGTATTCGCACATGGCGCCATGCCTCGGAGTTGATGTTGATGAGGGCTTGCGAGATATACCACGAGGAGACGAACTTTAAGTTTCTTGATACTATTTCGATTTCTAGTTATTTGAACGGTCATTCTCCAGGGGCTGGGAGTATTTACGGCAAGCAAGCGCATGAGTTTATTGCTATGCCTAGGTCGGAAGTAGAATCGAGTAGAATTATTTCAAACTGCTGGCACCGAATGGTAGCAAACTTTGATTTGTATGAATTTGAGGTAGTTCCTCGACCAAAAGCAGGGGAGAGATCGACCGAGGAAGACTGCCACCACAACCAAAACGACCAACTTGATATACTCGATCAAGTTGAACGTACATTGGAACCAGAAAATATGGACGGCCGCCTGTTGAGTGCTATGCAGAAATTCACTGGAGATAACGTTACTCTTTTCCGAAATCCTACCCAACGACAACTACTCGAATCTGTGACATTTACCAAGAAGAATATACTGGCAGTGTTACCAACAGGATTTGGAAAGTCGTTACCAACAGGATTTGGAAAGTCGTTACTGTTTATGATTCCTGTATTAGTACATAAAGATGTCACCTTAGTAATTGTCTGATATTCTTAATAAATGCAATTAGTTAGACATTCATGCTGCCAGAGCCAACATGACGAACATTAGAACAGGCACACAAAGAAAGAAGCGGTGGATCGGGTCGGTGGGTCGACATAAAAGCGATATGTTTGTTTACTTTGATCCGAATTGATCCATATACATAATGATAGCAAGCTAGCTAGTGCAGCAAGTGCCCCTATTTATGATCGAGGCCATGGCCGTGACCGTGACTATGAATGTGGTGGTGATC